>JAXDDW010000065.1:2355000-2523772 GCA_034670385.1 Hoplostethus mediterraneus
CCTAGCAGTGGCTGCAGCTGGACACAAACTCGGCAGACAAGATTGTGGAGATGGTGAATGAGGTGGGTCAGTCACCCCTCTCACCCAATATTTCCTGTCTTTCTCTACTGCTAACTATCGAATAAAGGCAAAAATGCAAAAATAATCTTGTGGAGATGGTGACCGCAGCCTGGAACCTGCCAGCTTGGAAGCTGCCACCCTGGCAGAAAACCACCTGGCCACCCAAGCCTGGGAACCGGTGGAGGCTCCCCTACCATGTCCATCCATAGGACCAACATGTGATATAGTGGGTTCCTGTCCTACCCTGGCACCTTGGAGGAGGGCGACTTTCCACCAGTTGGCCCCACCAGCTCATCAACCCCCCCACTCCCGCACCCCAAACTAATCCTTCTAATTCTAACCCCTCGGTCACCAGGTTGCCACCCACGGTGTTGGAGTGGGTCCACAGATTGCTACCCAGGCGCCTGGGCAGGGTGTTGGTGGTGCGGACAGTCCAACCACTTCTGCAAGTGGGGGTAGACAAGTGGTTTGGGTTGCCCCCTGGTCTGGAGGGGACCAGTGGCACGGTGGCACAGTGCTTGCACTGCTGCCTCACAGAAGGTCCTGGGCTTGATTCCCGCCTGGGGCGCTGTTGACTCTGGGGTGCCCAGGTGGGTTATCTCCCAGGTGGGTTATCTCCCAGGTGGGTTATCTCCCAAGTGGGTTATCTCCCAGGTGGGTTATCTCCCAGGTGGGTTATCTCCAGGTGGGTTATCTCCCGGGCCTTTCTGTGTGGAGTTTGCATGTTCTCCCCGTGCTCACATGGGTCTCCTCCTATAAAGAACCGCATCTAAAAACATGCAACTTCCTGTCCTGTCCCTGACCACGACGAGGACCTACACCTGGAATTGGTCCCCGGGCGCCGAAATAAAAAAGGGCTGCCCAGTGCTCCTGGCTGCCCCTGGAGGAAGGTCGGCAAGGATGGGATAAATGCAGAAGATAAATTAATTTCGGACACCCTACCTGCATGTGTGTGTTGTGTTTGACGGTCACTTCCCCTTGCATGTGTTATGTGTGTTAGTGCATGTGTGCACCCAAAATGCGAATAAATGAATCTTCTTCTTCTTCTTACCGTGTGCTATGGCTATGGTAGCCATAGCACGATTATGCTTCATACAGACATTGTACCATAGCTGTAGTAGGACCAGTACGGCTACACACCTTCTTTTTGAGGTTTGTATGTGTGTGTGTGTGTGTGTGTGTGTGTGTACCTTCTTATTGAGGTCTCTCAGAGAGTCCAGCTCTTTCAGGAGAAAAGAGATGTTCTTGTCTCGGTCCAGAGTCATAACTCGACCAGCTTGTCTGTTTGAACCACACATTGAGTCCTTGTGGGTACTAAAGGGGTAGGGAGGATGACATTAGATTACATTTCACTCCATAAGAAAACTGAAGTGTCCTCAACATGGCAATTTAGTCTATATCACCAGCCAGCTCTTACAGCAACCAGTCCACAATCATCACATAAAACAAAGTATATTTCAGGTAGAGGGCCATTACATAATATCTACAGAGTGCAGTGTACATGTGACAGTTCTTGTAAGGAACGTTAGAAATTACAGGAAGGTTGTTAAATTGGTTCCTGTTATGTTTTCTCTTCATCACAGTACATCTGAGCCCCAGACAGGATCAGGACGAGTGATCACCTCTGTTGTTCACATGATTTTACCACATTGGACAGTGGGGTCCAAGAGTGCACTATCAGGGACTCTTTTGTTTCATCATTTGTCAAAAACGGATACAAATTTTTCATCAAATGATATTTCTGAAACAAGATTACATAAGTTTTCGAAATATAAGTCAAAAAAGGTTTGTTAGTATTTACTGAAAGTCAACATTTTTGGTATCTCAATATTTGGTATGTCCACTGTTTGCCTTAATCACAGTTTTTGAATTTGAATTTGAGAGTCCCCATTACTCCAACTCTCTTTTAGAGCTTTAGGGTTAGGGTTCAGAGTGTCTTGTGATGCTACAGTATGTTTCTCCTTTGCCCTTTTCAAATGTTCCCAAAGATGTTCAATGGGGTTGAGGTCAGTGACTGTCGAGGGAAGGTTCTTCCTTGGACTTCAAACAGGCCACAGCTTTGAATTTTTTAACTCAGTTGATACTCAAGAATACATACTGATACAAAATAAAACTAAATAGATCTGTGGCAGACTGGGGGGTTGTAGTTGAGGCGTGGGCTGGATGCATGAGAGAATCGAGCTGGTGGGCTGGTTCCTCTTGCACCCGGTACCGGCTTGGCCATTTGCAAGCGGGAACCTTTTTAACTGTGTTTGTGTTTTAGTCAATAGAGAAAAGGAGAAAGGAGATGGACCAGCAGCAGGCGCTGACCTGAGGCTCAGCTGGGAAGCTGTCCTGCTAGCTTAGGGGCCAGAAGCTTACCTGGTATTGTCCTGGTATTGACCTGGTACTGTCCTGCTAGCTTAGGGGCCAGAAGCTGACCAGGTATTGTCCTGGTATTGACCTGGTACTGTCCTGCTAGCTTAGGGGCCAGAAGCCGACCAGGTATTGTCCTGGTATTGACCTGGTACTGTCCTGCTAGTTTAGGGGCCAGAAGCCGACCTGGTATTGTCCTGGTATTGACCTGGTATTGTCCTGCTAGCTTAGGGGCCAGAAGCCGACCTGGTATTGTCCTGGTATTGACCTGGTATTGTCCTGCTAGCTTAGGGGCCAGAAGCCGACCTGGTATTGTCCTGGTATTGACCTGGTATTGTCCTGCTAGCTTAGGGGCCAGAAGCTTACCTGGTATTGTCCTGGTATTGACCTGGTACTGTCCTGCTAGCTTAGGGGCCAGAAGCCGACCTGGTATTCAAGCTGAAGGCACCTGGAAGAGCTAGTGAGAGGCTCACCGACCGGGCTGAGCTGGACAGTCGAGACCCGTTGTTTGATGTTGTGGTAACAAATAAAACCATGTGCCAGCCAGTGTAGTGTGTCCACTACACATATGTTTCATTCACATATAACACATGTATGCTCCTAATACAGTGTGAATTGCTTTGGTCTTTTAACAACAAATACTGAGATATTGACTAAAAGAATATGGTCCTCTATGGATTATTGCCGCGACTACTAGTGCTTTAACTTTGAAAAAAGAATTTTCAAATTCATTAAATTATTTTTTGAAATTATGTTCTTGTTTGAGAAATATAATTTGATGAAACATTTGTATTTGTTTTTGATAAATGATGAAACAAAATAGTTCTTGGTAGTGGACTCTTGGTCCCCACTGTATCTGGACATGATTTTACCACATATCTTCACTACCTTTCTTGGTTTTTAGTGTAACCTTTTCAGATCAAACTACAATATTCTCAGTATTATTAGTTTTACTGATTTGACATTGTAGAATTTATTGCTGTACATTTTGCAGTATGTTAAGGTGTGGTGTAAATTCACGTTTTTCATATTCTCGTATTTTTTTTATTTATTGCATATAAATAATATGTAGTATTTTTTCATACTACATATTTTTTAAGATGTTGTAACTATATTTTCCAGTAATTTTTCTCTCAGTATGCTCTAATGCTGTCATTTCTGTGTATAAATGCTGTACGTTTATATAAGTATATAAGTTTTACTTAAGATGCTCAAATGTTATAAGTGTTATATATATATAACTGTTCCATAATGTTTAAAAAGACCCATTTGCTCTATGCTTTTTTATGTTCTGTTTCTCTTATTTTCTTCTTACACCTCAACGGTGATAAAATCCTTCATTATCTTGATTCCCTGTCCAACTTACAGCACATATCAACAGTATCACCCGATCTGGTTTTATCTCTGAGGTTGACAGAAAAACTAGTACCTGCTTCATGACCAAGAGATTAGATTACTGCAGTGCTGTTTTCTAGTTTCCCTAGGTTGACATTGTACCAAGGGTCAAGGAAAACAGACCATATTACACCATTACAGTGACTCCCAACCAGCTCCAGAATTAATTTTCAATTTCCTTTATTGGCTCTTAAATCTCTCTGTATTTATCTGATATGAGCCTTTTAATCTTCCCTACCACCAGAACAGAAACACTGAAACTCTAAAAATATCTTTTTACTGCTGCATTTCATTAAATTCCCTTAAACATATTTTATACTTGGAGTTTCTAAAATACTGTTTATACTTTTACTTTTTATACTTTCAACTATTTTGTCTTATTTTAGATGTATTTTTAAATTATATTTGTAAAGCACTTTGAGTCACATCACTACGAAATGTGCTCCAAAAATAAATTTGATTTGATTAGTAAAAGCAATGGAGACAGAAAGAAGTATAGTAAAAGCAATAGAGACAGACAGACTGGTTGATTAGAAACATCTGATATTATGAATCCATGCTTGAGAGTCTGACAGCTTCTTGTCTTCCACCAGAAACAGTCAATTACAGAAGACACTGTCAGCCATATTACAGTGTCTTATTTACCCGCTTTATTACGCTAAGAAGCAGCCTGACCTTTAAGGTGATATGAGAGAATTACAGCCACGCAGATGAACATTACTCTCTGCTTATTAAAGCCACAACTCATAACCTGCTGGCATTATTTCACCTTCAGATCTGAATAATGTGAGGCCAAAACCTGGTTAAAACACATGACCTGACAACAGGAGAGACAGACAAAATGAGAGACTGAGAGACAGGCAGACAGGCAGACAGACAGAGGGACAGTCGATCGATGTGGTGTGAATGTCCAGGTCTTCTTTCTGCTCCAACTATATCTTAGGACCGAAACTATCAGGACATTTCTGAAGTGGATCAACAAGCAGCCGAGCTGGAACATTCAACACTTCACTGGTTGGAGGAAAAGATCAGCAACACATTTACATGACTTTTCCAAAATTATATGCACATGGAACATTTTCATTAACTTTTCCAGACCTGGAAAACACCATTTGTGAATTCTATGACTTTCCATGATCGTAGGAACCCTGTAAATCCCGGTTCTGACTACTGGAATGTCCAGTTACCAGGAGTCTGTATTTTTTATATTGCTTATATTTTATATTGCTAAAACAATGTAGGAATCATATATCTGTGTCCACCTATACTGCAACTACCACAATTGCATTATGATAAAATAATAAAATATAATAATTGCACAGTGTGTCCCTGTGCAACAGCAGCCACGTTATTCTCAAAATACTGGGTGTAATCATGTAATTTGTAAAGCTGACAGTCGGAGTTTTATCCTCTTAGCCACTGTGTCATTTCACATCCAAAGCTATAAGAGTTAAGAGCCAAAAAACCTTGTGGTGCTGTCCAGATCCTCCCAGAGCTCCCAGTACAGCCTGCAGACCGGGAAAATAATCATCTGCTAATTTCATTTTGCCGGATGCCAACATATAATTCTTTAAATCAAATTCAGTAGAGTAGTTTGGTTCCAAAGCCAGATCTCAGCCATGTGGAAAAAGACACCAACTCTGACTAAAAGATCAATCTCATTGTGAAACCAAATGCTGGTGCTCTGTAAGTCCTTGGTTGACTAAAAGACACTTTTACCGCCTGGATCCTACAAATTATAGAGATATTAAATGATGAACTTCAGATGTAATCTTCTGCAGACTTGTTAATGTGAACGGATTAGTAATGTGAATAGATAGTGATGCTCTGTAAATCTGACATTGTAGAAAGCAAACCATTGTGCACATCCTGTATATATACTGTAAACTTAGATTATTTTATTTTTCTAATTTGTATATACACAATAGGTCTTCAGAATTTCATTTATTTATATATATTATAATACTTTCACATTTTGCCTCAGTATGTAGTTATTGTTTTGCACACCATTCATATGTGCTGTAAATACATTATATTTCATATTACTTGTGTTACGTTTCATACCGAACTGCTCTATTCTTATTTATATTTTATTCTTTATTTTATTCTTTCTTTGCTGTATCTTATTAGTATTTGTTGCTGCAACAACCCAATCAGTTTCAACTGTTTATAATGAGATTTTTCAAAAGGAATATATGCTGTTTTGTGAATGAATTCTTCAACTCTGTCATTCTGTCCATAATTGTTTTTGAACTTCATTTTATATTTCTTACTTTTCTTTCACAGCTTTTGCTGCCACTTTTATGATTTTGGTATTTTACTCCTTTATAAACTGGGTTTTATGGATATATGGATATAGGTTATTATTATCATTATCATCATCATCTACTCTCACCTGTTGTCTGTGTTGACCAGGTATCTTCTGTAGACAGGATTACCAGGACTTGTACCTCCACCGGCCCCTTCGCTGGAGCTCTCTACCTGGGGCAAAGGACCTCCACTGCAGGCAACATCCACCTCCATCTCCCCTCCTTGAGGTCTGGAGGAGAGAGGAGAAGGAGACCTGGATGCTGAAGGCTCCTGGAAGGCCTGGAGGTGCTGAGGGGCTAAGATAGATAGACAGAAAGACAGACAGAGAGAGAGAGACAAAATTACAGTTACCAAGGGCTGGAGTATCCACAGGATAGAGAGACAGACAGGTACCAAGGGTTAGAGTATCCACAGGATAGAGAGACAGACAGGTACCAAGGGTTAGAGTATCCACAGGATAGAGAGACAGACAGGTACTGCAGGGGAGGTTGGAGGGCTGGATGCAGGAGAGAACCAGTATGTTAACCGGGAACCTGGGAAAGTACTGTACAAAGTAGCTGTAAAGTATTGAATGGTAGGTGGATGACACGGAGGCAGAGAATAAAGTTCAACTAAGTTTTTTTGGTCTTCCTTTGTACAGATGATCAGCAATGATCAGTTGATTGAAGAATAAAGAACTGAAATGCAATCAATATACAAAAATAGCGTCCCACCGCCCCATCAACAACATATTCACGTATCCAGCATTAACGATCCACTCCACCTCAATTAGAACCATGAGCAAAATATCTTCAGAGGGAGTCACGTGACGCGGAGAGGGAGATGGCTGCATGAAACTTTTGCTCCTGGTGGCTAGCATAAACATCCTTCCTACATTGTTTTCTAGTCAGTTGGTTACATCTATCATCTATCATCTTGCTGAATAAAAAACATTATAAAAGTGAGGAATGTCAGATTCACAAAAAAATGTGACAGCAAATTCGAAAGAAACGAGAATATTGAGGTCGACATCCCAGGCAATAACGGCCGGTGTGAAAGATGGTGAATGCTCGCCTGCAGAACCCTCGCCGGTTATATCCAACACAATGTTATTTGAAATGCTTAAAGAAATTAGAACATCTACGACCTCAACTGAGCAAAAAACTCATCGCAGTCTTGACACGAATGACGGAGGTAAAGAGGAGAGTGGGGATCCTGGAGGATGCTAGGCAAGAAGCACAAACCCAGCTACAGAAGAATCATCCCGCTTTAGGGGCGCAGGGTGAGGGTAGAGGGTAGAGAGGTTGCAGGGGCCCACGTTGGGCGTCATGCTGGATGAAGACGAACCCCACCGACCACAGACTAGAAGGGACGTGAGACTGGGGACAGCCATGTTGAGACGTGGGAACTGGCACAAACTCCCAAGCGCCGCCCTGGAGCATAGTCTTTTGGTGGGCTGTGACGTTAAGGATGAAATCCCCCGGGACCCGCAGCGGCTGACCATAAACCAGCTCGGCCGACGAGGACTGGAGGTCCTCCTTGGGGGCAGTCCGGAGGCCCAGCATGACCCACAGGAGCGGGTCAACCCAGCTACTGTCTGTGAGGCTGGCCCGAAGAGTGGCTTTCATGGAACGATGAAACCACTCACACAACCCATTAGCCTGTGGGTGGTATGCTGTGGTGCGGTGGAGCACACCCAGGCCCTGCACGACTGCGGCCCACAGCTCGGACATCAACTGCGGGCCCCGGTCGGAGGTGAAGTCTGATGGCATGCCGAACCAGGCCACCCAGGACCCGATAAAAGCCCGGGCCACTTCGGCAGATGTGGTCGACGACAGTGGGACAGCTTCCGGCCACCTGGTGGTCCCGTCCACCATAGTGAGAAGATGAGTAAAACCCCGGGAAGGAGGAAGGGGGCCCACCGGGTCCACGTTGACATGGTCGAATCGCCTCTCAGGCACCAAGAACGGCGCCAGGGGGGCCTTGGTGTGGCGGTGCACCTTGGAGCGCTGGCATGCCACGCAGGTGCCAGCCCAGCACCTGACCTCCTTTCTGAGGCCGTGCCATATGAACTTGGCCCCCATCAACTTTGTTGACGCTTTTACGCCTGGGTGAGAAAGGCCATGGATGGCGTCGAAAACCCGCCAGATAAACGAACAGGAACGTCCAGATAAACGAACAGGAACAGCATATCCCGCAGCACAGAATCCATGAGCCGCTTAAAAGTCTGTGCAGCCCCCTTGAGTCCGAACGGCATTCTCATAAACTCAAACAGGCCGAATGGCATGATCACAGCTGCTTTTGGCACATCCTGTGGGTGGACCGGCACCTGGTGGTATCCGCGCACTAGGTCCACTTTGGAAAAAATGACAGTCCCCGCCAAGTGGGCGGAGAAATCCTGGAGGTGCGGGACGGGGTAGCGGTCTGGCGTTGTGGTGTTGTTAAGTCGCCGGAAATCCCTGCATGGGCGCCAGCCCCCGTCAGCCTTCGTGACCAGGTCGATGGCCGGGTCGAGGTGCCGGGCACGGGTGTAGACTGGAGGCCAGGTGATGATGATGTAGTGCTCCACCCTGTGCTTGGCAGCTGCTGATGAGAAGGTGGGCATTGTGAGGTCCGGGAAGGCGTTAGTACTCGTCCCCAGCAGCAAGGATGTTGGACAGGCCGATGGGCCCTGCCCCCACCAGTGTACATGGATGGGAGCAAAAAGAGACAGCATCCATTAGGTGGCAGTTCTTTATATCCACCAATAATCCATAAACACACAGAAAATCCGAACCCAGAATGGGAATCTTGACACTTTGGCCATAACAAAGTCCCAGCCGAACCGCCGACCACCAAAACACACCTCAACATACCTTGCTGCCAATGGATTGGGGTGCCATTGGCAGCATCCATGGGGGGGCCAAATCCCCCAGCCATAATGTCCACTGCTGTCGCGGGCAGAATACTCCGCTGTGCGCCCGAATCGACCAGCAGCCGGCGGCCGGAGATGACATCTGGAATAAACAACAGCCTGCACTCCTGACCAGCGCCCAGGGCCACTACTGAGCACTGGCCCGGGCGTTTCCCGCTCCGCTGAAGCTGCAAGGTGCAACGCAGCACTTGGCTTTATGTCCAAACCTGGCATGGTAAAAACAGAGTCTAGAGTCCCGCTGCCGACAGGGAACTGCTGGACTTCTACCTGTGCGCCATAGGTGACGGTCGCACGGTCTCTCCCTCCTGCATACACTATGCAAATTTGCGCTTTTTTTAGTATTGATTTTTGCTCGCTACCAAATGGAGAGTACCTACTGGTGGTGATGGATGATTATTCAAGATTCCCTGAGGTGGAAAAAGTGTCCAGCACATCTGCTAAAGCCGTGATACCAAAGCTGGATAAAATGTTCTCATCATATGGCATTCCAGAAGTCGTCAAGAGCGACAATGGTCCTCCATTCAACTCCGAAGAGTTCTCCAGGTTTGCTGCGCACCTGGGTTTCCACCACAGAAAGATAACTCCGCACTGGCCTCAAGCAAACGGTGAAGTGGAACGTTTTATGAAGACCCTAAAGAAGGCACTCAGAATTGCAACACTAGAACACAAAAACACTCAACAGGAACTGAATCGCTTCCTGAGAGCATACAGAACCACACCGCACTGCTCCACTGAGACAGCCCCGGCCACAGCCATGTTCGGCAGGCAAGTACGTACAACACTACCCAGTGTCCAGCCCACAGTCCCGGATGGGCTCATGAGAGCCAGAGACAGACAAGCGAAAGAGAAGATGAAAGGTCACCACGACAAACGCTTCTGTCGTCCCTCATCTGCTCTGAAAGTGGGAGACTATGTGTTGGTCAAGAGACTGCGACCAGACAACAAGTTCCAGTCCCCTTTCCATCCTGATCCATTCCAAGTCGTTGCAGTTAAAGGAACAATGATCACTGCACAACGTGAGCAGCAAGTGGTGACGAGGAACACATCACACTTCAAGCAAGTGCCCCCCTCACTAGCTCCATCTACATCCGCTGCTGCGGAAGACGACATCCTCATGCCAGAACAGACTGAACCCATACCCCCAATTGCACCATCAGGCCCAGTAACCCCTGGCGCCACTCGCTACCCAAGGAGGGTAGCTGCGAAGCGGCCAGAGTACCTTAAAGACTTTGTTCTGGACTAAAACGGCATTTATAGATTATGGGTGTAATCGAGGGGACTACAGACTATAATTTTGCTTTGTATAAATTACTGAGAAACAAACAAACAAAAAAAAAGAAGCATTGTAGTTACAGAAAAGCTGTTTTGATATTTTCTATATATCGCTTTTCCCAGAATGTTTTAGTCACAGTGTAACTGTTAACCAACTGTGTTGTTATCTTTACTGTCCCCTTTTCCAAGAATGTTGTGTTCCAGTTTTGGGAATGTTGGAGGGATGTGATGTTCATATCTGACTAGTAGGATACCCCTTTAAGGGAGCAAGGGATTATGGGAAGGGGAGGTAGAAAAACAGAGAGTACTGTATGGGAGTGGGACACGGAGGGAGAAATGAGATAAAGAGAACCCCAAGTTCATTGACTACAACACTCGTGTCATGTCTGTTATTGAGTAGATGTCACAGACCTCACCTGGAACCACCACGCCGACATCATCACCAGGACAGCAAGACAGCAACTCTTCTTCCTACGCAGGCTGAGGAAGATCAACATGGACCCCAGGATACTCTGCAACTTCTACAGGTGCACTATCGAGAGTATCCTGACTGGCTGCATCACGGCCTGGTATGGCAGCTGCACCGCCCTCAAACGGAAGGCGCTACAGAGGGTGGTGAACGCTGCACGACGCATCACCAGGCCGGAGCTGCCCTCCATGGAGGTCCTCTATCAGCAGCATAGCAGGAAGAAGGCCAGCAAGATCCTTAAGGATCCTTTCCACTCCAGCCACAAGCTGTTCTGCCTGCTGCCCTCAGGCAGACGGCTCAGTAGCATCCGGACTCGCACCACCAGATTCAAAGACAGTTTCTTCCCACAGGCCATCAGGCTCTTAAACAAACACACCTGAGCCTCCCCCCCATGCACAACAGGCCACTTTACTTCGAGGTCACCTTACACTCCGCTACACTTTATAACTTAAAACGTTTGTACTTTTATAACTTTATAATTTATAACTTTGTACTTTTTCTATTATATCTCTTGTGTTTTTTAAATTATGTCTGTTAATATTTGTCCTTAGCATTAGCGTAAGGTGTCGGAGAGACATAAGAATTTCATTGGCAACTTTTGCTTTCTTGTGAATGTTGTGCATATGACAATAAAAAACCTTGAACCTTGAACCTTGTTGGCCAGAACTGTTACTGTTGGCCAGAGCAGCCCATACCTGGGGAGGAAGCTGCCGCAGGAAGAGGTGGGTGAAGAGAAAGTCCAGCTTGTGTGGGCCCAACAGGTTCAACATCCTGTCCATCAGCTCGGATGGCCTGCTGTCACCCAGTCCATTCAGTGCAAAAAGACAGCTAGCCCGCTCAGCATCCGACAGCTCATAGGCCCGTAGCAAGTGGTCCTTCAGAGCATTGTATTTGTCCTGCTCTGGGGGAGCTTGAAGGAGGCTCAACGCCCAGGAGGCCATCGAGCTGTTACCACATAATAGCACTTAGTCTCATCTGCTGTAATGGTCCTGATCACGAACTGTGCCTCCGCCTGCACAAACTATGCTGCAGCTGAGGTTTCCCAGAACTCCGGCAGCTTAAGGGAAACTGCATTTGCCATTGCCAAACAAAAGCCTCCAAACGAAAAAAAAACAAAAAAAACAGCATCCCCGTACTCGATGAGAACCATCGGGGTCACCAGGAAAGGCGCAGAAAAAAGCCGGACTTCTTAATTCTCTTTGGCCACCAACCCGTGCCGTTTATTCCACACCAAACAATTCATTCATTCACTGTTACACTTAGTGTAATAACAAGCTACAGGCACGACCCTCTTCCCACCATCCTACCTTCTTAAAGCGGCCGTGCCACATATGGTGAATGCTGCTCACAGTCCACAGTCCACTACACAAGTCCACTACACAGCCACAAAATCACAGCTAGCTGTGCTGGAGGACCGACTGGCCAAGGCTGAGGACAGATCAAGACAGAATAACCTGCGAATACCTGAGGGGATGGAGAAAAGTAACACTATTGCCTTTCTCAATGACCTTTTGGCGACTTCCCTTGGCATTAATCCTCTGCCGGGCGGATTTGAGATGGACCAGGCTCGCAACCCAACCCTGCATGAGAGATCCGACAACAGAAGAAGGCTCTCCACGAGCGCAGGATGAATTTGCCATGCTCTATCCCGCTGTACTGAGGATTGATACAGCTGGCAGATCCCCTCGTACATTCGCAGACCCGGAGAGAGCAATGGACTTTATTTAAAGACACTAAAACACTTTTTCCTCACAGGAAATACTTATTTCTTTTCTTCTTTACCGAGGCACCAGGTGAGAATGTGGGCTGACGGGCTGATAATAGTGTTTTATAGGGAAGGAACAGGGATAATAGCATCTAATAGCAGACCAAGTTTAATTTTATAAGGTTGTCCAACTCTTATTATTGGGGTGTTAGGAATAACAGGACACTTTATTTGATTTATCTTTATCCCAAACCCCAACCCTGCTTTGGATAGGTCTTATTACGGTTAATATTATGTTTAGGCTACCCATTAATTTCTATTTCGTTCTCGTGTAGGTTTGTGTTCCCCAATTCATCGTTTTTACGCCAAAGGCCAATTGGAATACAGTCGAGGTAGTTAGTTCTATATCTTTGCAGACTCACACTACCTACAATGGCAAGTGGTAAAAAGTTGTACTATGCTACTTGGAATGTAAACGGCTTGGGAGGCCCTATCAAGAGGAAGAAGGTACTATGCAGCTTAAAGGCTAAGAAATACAACATAGTCTTCTTACAGGAGATTCATTTGTCTCCACATGAGTCCAGTAAGTTGTGCAGGGACTGGGTGGGTGTGTTCTTCAGTGCTGGTTATAGCCAAAGCAAAGGGGTTGCTATTCTAATCAGTAAGCATGTGCAATTTAAATGTCTTAAAGAAATATCTGATGAAGAAGATAGATTGATCATTGTGCTGTCAGAAATTCAGGGCCAATCTGTAATATTTGCTAATATTTATGCTCCGAATGGTGACAATCCAGCCTTCTTTGTAGACCTTGAGAGTAAATTACATGAGTGTGGGGACTTTAATTTTAATATCACTCTAGACCAGGCTTTAGATCGGAGTGGCTCTCGATGTAGATCACCACCCAGCTCAGTCCTCACAGTGAAAGGCTTATGCACCTCTCTGGGGCTCACAGATATTTGGATACTGAATCCTAAGGGTAGAGACTACACCTTCTACTCAAATGCTCACAAGGTTTATTCGAGAATTGATCTATTTCTTATTTCCAGCTCTTTACTTCCGGCCACATTCTCCTGCTCAATTAGGAACATTTTGATCTCCAATCATGCTAAGTTGCATTAGATATGCTACCATACTATGGAACAATTAGGACCCCATCTATAAAGAGGAACCGAGGGCACAAATTAAAATATACTTAGAAATAAATATGCGTCCTCGGCTAGCATTGCCTGGGAGGCAACAGGCCTCACATAAGAAAAAACACCCTACAGCTCACCCAACTAGAGAAAAAGGTAGAAGTAGCCGAGACTAATCTGAAGCAGAATATGTCTCCTGCTAACTGGAGAGAGAGTTAACACAACTCAAATATGAATACAACTCTTTGCTCTCTAAGGTGGAGTTTCTCCTGTTCCGGGCAAGACAAACTTACTTTGAATCAGGCGATAAGGCTGGGAAATTGTTAGCTATTAAGCAGAATCATTCCAGTTCAGCAATTCCTGCAGTGCGGCCTCAAGGAGGAGGGCTTGTGACCAATCCAAACGATATCAATGAAACTTTCAAGAGGTTTTACATGGATCAGATTGTATGGCAACAGATGAAGGCCTAATTACAGAAATAGAAATAGATGATGCAATCAAGGCAATGCCATCAGGTAAATCATCTGGTCGCGGTGGTTTTACAGAAGAGTTTTTTAAATGCTATTCAGCTGAACTTATGCCCCTAATGAAGCAGATGTTTTCTGAATCTTTTAGAGAAGGGAAAGTCCCCCCTTCTTTATCACAAGCCATTGGTGAGCCACAAGGTGATTACATCTCTTATTCATCCTGATCAGTTGGGATTTATACAAAAAAGAAACTCATCTGATAACATAAGGCGTCTAATCGATACTATGTGGTCAGTGCATGATTCGAATTCTCCTATTGCAGCCATCTCACTTGGCACTGAAAAAGCATTCGATCAAGTGGAATGGAAGTACCTGTTCCACACAGTTAGATCAATTGGGTTTGGTCAGACATTCATGAAATGGATAGAGGTTCTGTATAATCAACCAGAGGCAGCGGTGCAGACAAATGGAATAATTTGTCCCCATTTCACACTAGGCAGAGGCACTAGGTAGGGGTCAGGTCTCTCTCCCGCCCTCTTCTGTCTGGCGCTGGAACCCCTCACCGCTGTTAAACGCAGAAATGACAACTTCCCAGGGGTCAGAATAGGGAATTCAATCTATAAACTGATGTTGTAGGCGGACGATATTTTACTGATGGCATCTGATCCAGAGAGGTCCATTCCGGCCCTGCTTAACTGTATTGATTCGTTCTCAAGGCTCTCTGGATATAAGGTGAACTGGTCAAAATCTGAAGCTCTCCCTTTGACCTCATACTGCCCCAAGTCTCTTTTTCAAGCAGGGTCATTCCAGTGGCCTGAGAGAGGCTGAGTTAACTAGGCATTCTATTTCCTCAACAAGTGAGCGAAAATGTGGGGAAAAACTTTGACCCCTTTAAAGAAGATTTCATCTGATGTTGAAAGGTGGTCTTCACTCTTTTTATCCTTGTGGGGCAAGGTGAATGTGCTGAAGATGAATTGCATACCATACCCCTTTCTTATGGAAAAGGTGGATTAATAAAGGGATTCTTACACTTGGAGACCTATATGAAGAAAACACACTCAAATCATTTGATGGGTTAGCCTGAGATTTTGACCTTCCCAGGTCTATGTTCTGGCAATATTTGCAACTTAAGCATTAACTAACACAATAACAACAATATTGTCCCTCAAAAATCAGACATTCTTGCTGGTGTCACTATGATATATGGAACAGGCCACGAGGCTTGATTTTTTTCACAAGGCCACTAAAGTTCCCTTAAAGATGACCTGGGAAAGGGACCTGGACCTCTCGTTCAGTGAGCAGGAGTGGGAAGGTATTAGTGGAAATTCTAAGAAAATGTCAAGGGACATCAAAACTAGACTTATTCAATTTAAAAATTTCAACCGCTTTTACTGGACACCTTCTAGACTTTTTAGATTAGGTCTTAAGGATTCAGCAGAATGCTGGAGGTGCCAGGCCCCAGACTCAGAGGGCACCTCATATCATGTCCTGTGGGATTGTCCGGTGATCCAAGGCTTTTGGAAGCGGGTCCATGAACGTATCACAGAGATTTCTGAGGACAACTTTGACTTCAGCCCTAGGCTGTATATACTTGGCGACTGTCTACAGGTCGCCCACTGTGGCATGTCAGAGTGGATCTTGACTAGCATCATGGTGGGTAGACAGGTATCAATGATGGGACTAGTTCGGAAAAAGGTATCCGCTTACGAGCAATTATCTTACAATAGAACTGACAGAGAGGACAAATGAAAAATGGGGTAAATAGGCAAATAGGCAACAGGGGCTGACCCTGGCAGGTATGTGAGTTTAGCACAACAGAAGACTTAACAGTCTGTATTATTAGCATAGGATTATTATAGTATATTATATTATATTATTATAAGTATCCACAGGCCCACTTTGGCGTTTTTTTGTTGTTTTGCTTTCCTTTCTTTTTCAGAACATTATTTTGTGTTTCTTGTTGAGAGTATCCTTTTTCTTTTCCTCATCTTGTCCTACATTGAACTCTGTATGTTTGTACTGTGTTAAAACATGAAAACTTTAATAAACTATAAATCTTAAAAAAATATATCTTCAGAAACTGCCTGACCACCTGCAAAGCCTGTTTGACTGAGCAGATCTCCCCTTCCCAGATGCCTCCAAAATGTGGAGCTGAAGGTGGATTGAACTTGAACTGATAGGTAATCTGACCATCTTGTAGCTGCAAGTGCCTCCCTCAGCTCCTTCTCGGTGCCTGTGAAATTTGTACTTAGTACTTTGTAATAGATCTCTGCAGGAGTACCTCTGCATGCAATGTATCGCCTCATTCAAAAAGGAACGCGTCTGAGCCCAGGCTGTTCACCAGGTCCAGATGTACGCATCGTGTGGTGAGGCATTTAAAGATTAAGCCCCAGCGTAGTTGTTACGTGCAATGCCTATGAATGCACTTGAGTTGTGGTTTGCCTTTCTCTCCCCTTGTTGTTTCCCTAAGGTCCCACACCACTGGTTCAACAATCTACCAATCCCAGTTCTACACCCTCCCTTCTCCTCCCTGATTGATTCGTTGCCGGCTAACCAAGTCCCTGCCGATTGGCCGCTGCAACTGCCTGAACCAATCCCTGGCCTCCACCTCATACATATGTGATGTGCTCTCACAGAATCAGTCGGAAGTCGCAATAGCTAACTTACATAGAAATGCTTTTTAATGTCAAAAAGTCTATTTTTGACCATTTTGGTATTTTGACTAATTTTAATAAAACAAAGCCTTGGCTTTCATAATCTGTATGAATTATATAATTTTGAAGCATAAAAGCAAGATATGGTATTTGGCAAAGTTGATCGTGGCAGCGGCATTTAGCGATATCTAGCCAGCTGCATCCGCACCTGTTGGTTGTAAAATTAGCAAGCTAGTATCGTAATCATCAAGACTTTCAATGGCGTCTCAGAAAGAAGAGGAAATCGCTCTGCTGTTAAACAGCAATCCAGTGTTGTCTGTGGATTCCAGCAATTGGTGGTGAGAGCTTATTGATGACTACTTTTTGGAACCGAGATCTGACCAGGAGACTGAGGAAAGCGGCTCGGACGACACGGGAACAGACACCAACAGTGAAACCTCCGGCGACACTTCGGACTCTGACAGGCCCATTTCAGACACCGACACTGACAACGACACCACTTATCCCATAGAGCTAGCCAACATTAGTAAACAGAAGTGTGTTTATCTTATCTTCTTTAAACCTTGTTCTCAGTAATAATGAACACCGTAAGGTTCAAGGTTTCAAGTTTTTTTTATTATCATATGCACAAACATTCACAAAAAAGCAAAAGTTGGTAATGAAATTCTTGTGCCTCTCCGACACCGTACGCTAATGCTAAGAACAATATTAACAGACATAATTTTTTTAAAAACAAGAAATATAATAGAAAAATTATTTATTTTAATTGTCACAACATTGAATGTAGGCCTAAGTTTTTTTTTTGTTTCCTAGGTGAGAAACACATGTTCCTGTTAGGAAAAATCAGCAGCACTATGAACTGCTCCAAATAAACGGCTTGTTCCAAAGGGGCTGGTCTCAACAGGGGCTGGTCCAGCAGTAACAGTCGCACCTGGTGAAACATCACACGAATGTCTCCGCTCACAGCGACAGGGTACTGTCTGAATCTCAAGAGGACTCCCGAGAGAGATGGTCCAAGGGTTGGGCCTGCAAGGAGCTGTTCATTGAGCTCAATTCCCTAGTATGAGTCTGTGTTTCCCATTGTGCTGAATGTGATGTG
Organism: Hoplostethus mediterraneus; assembly: GCA_034670385.1. NCBI lineage: Eukaryota > Metazoa > Chordata > Actinopteri > Trachichthyiformes > Trachichthyidae > Hoplostethus > Hoplostethus mediterraneus. The sequence goes on from JAXDDW010000065.1 coordinate 2,372,813, forward strand.
GGATGAACCATGACTCGTTCAACTGTCGGTCTACCTCATCTGGGCTTAGTTTCACCACACACCCTCCATCAATGAGCTTCTGTATCTCTACTTCATAGATCTGAGCTTTGACTGGGTCCTTCAACAGTCATCGTTCTCTGCAGAGTTGTCATCACTGCCTCCATAGGGGCTCTAAGTGGCGGCTCTGCTTTGACATGAGGCTGTGGAGTGGCATATTGGAGGGTGTCACCAACCTTGACTTGAACAGTATGGGACTCCAAGATTTCAACAGCTTCTTGGTCCTGACAGGATCATAATGCCAACTCCTCATTTCTAAAGGGTAAGATATCTAACGTTCCACCTGCTGATAGAGGTCATCAGGTGGGGGTCGATGGTGGTGAAGTAACAAGCCTGGGTTTGGTGGTGTAAGTTCCATGCACTAAAGCCGGTAATAAGTTCCTGTTAACTGTCATGTTCACATGGTTTCCCGAGGCTATTCCATTGCGCAAGATAACTGCTCCAGTGGTTGTGAAAGCCTTGATTACATTTTTCTCGTTGTTTGGCTTGTCCAAAGTAATTCAAACTGACCAAGGCTCAAACTTCATGTCTCGAATTTTTGTTCAGGTTCTCAAGCAGCTTGCAGTATCTCGAGAGGTTCCATCAGACTTTAAAGTCTATGTTGTGTGCATACTGCTTGGAATTTGACAAGGATTGAGATGATGGGGTTGATGTTTGCCGTGCGTGAAGTGGTACAGGAATCTCTAGGATTCAGTCCTGCTGAGTTAGTCTTTGAGCACTCTGTGCGTGGCCCTTTCAAATTGTTAAGGGAAAAATGGCTGGATGATAGCAAACCTCAAAATCTGTTGGACTATGTATGTGACTTTAGATTCAAACTTCATCGTGCATGTGAGTTGGCATGGGAAAACCTGAGTGTCACCCAAAAGAGAATGAAGTCCTGGTATGACCAGAAAGCTGAAAGCAGAGTGTTCACGCCAGGTGATAGAGTCTTGGTGTTATTGCCTATCCCAGGGTCAAGTCTGCAGGCTCGCTACAGTGGTCCTTATTTTGTGCAGAAAAAAGTGAGTGACCAAGATCATGTTATTGCCACTCCAGAGCGTAGGCATAGAAGTAGGCTGTCACATTAACATGCTAAAACTCTACTATGAGAGAAAGGCTGGGTCTGCCCCAGAAAAATCGTTGTTTAGTGCTGAGGCTGTTGAGTGTCGTGACTTCTGTGGCGCTGTGCAGTGCTGAAATCGATGTTGATGTCCCGTCAAACGCGCTGATACAAGGGAGGTTGAAAAATTCGGAATTGTTGACAAAACTCAACTCTCACTTGGCTCACTTGACTGACTCTCAGCGTGAAGATGTGACTCAGTTAACTGAGATGCACAAACCTCTGTTTTCTGATGTGCCTTCTCGAACGAACGTTTTGCAACACGACAATGATGTGGGGGTTACACTCCCTATTAAACAGCACCCTTACCGTGTTAATCCGGACAAACATTGTTGATTCAAAAAAGAGGTTGAATACATGTTGGAGCACAAAATTGCTGAGCCTAGTTCCAGCTCATGGAGCTCTCCTTGTCTTCTGGTAGATAAATCAGATGGTTCTGATTTTCGCAAAGTCAATAGTGTAACAAACCCTGACTGTTTTCCTCTGCCGAGAATGGAGGATTGTGTTGATTGCATCAACAGTGCTTCTTATGTCACCAAACTAAACTTGTTGAAGGGATATTGGCAAGTCCCTTTGACGTCTCGTGCAAAAGAGAGATCTGCGTTTGTAACGGCCGATGATTTTCTGATGACCAATGCTCCCGTGCTTGCCGCGCCAAATTTTGATCAGCCGTTTATGTTAGTTACTGATGCCAGTGACACTGGGGCGGGCGCTGCCCTTCTTCAGGATGGTGCTGATGGCGTACCACATCCTGTGTCCTACTTCTCAAAGAAGTTTAACCATCACCAGTGCATTCTACGTGTATTCTACGATGGAGTAAGAGGCTCTGGCCTTGGTCCTCGCCTTGAACCACTTGAGGTCTATATCGGTTCCTCTAGTGCCCCTGTAGTGGTCTACACTGATCACAACCCTCTCGTGTTCATACAGCAGATGCGTAACACAAACCAGAGATTAATGCGCTGGAGTTTGTTTCTACAGGCCTTCAATGTGGACGTTAGTCATATCCGTGGCAGGGATCATGTCTAATGTCCTGGCAGACGCATTGTCGCACTCTCGCTCTCTCTCTCTCTCTCTTCCCCCACCCCCCGACGGCCCATTGCGTGGTTGGCCCAGTGACTTCTCCTTGTTTTGTTTCTTTCGGCCAGAACTCCCTGCTCTTATCATTTAAAAACTTTGTGAGTATTTCCTGTTTCCTTTTAAATTAAATTAGTAATAAATTACTTTTCTTGTTTAAACTCGGTTTGGTGTCCTTTATATATTGCTGCCACAGTATGTGAGCCTTTTGCTTCTTGAGGCCATAACACCAACCAAGCACAGTATGGACAGCAGCAGGTCCGCCCAATTCAATACAGTAGTACTGTGGAAGTACAACCAGTAAGTACACAGTAGTAACACAGTAGTACTGTGGTAGTACAACCAGTAAGTACATAGTAATACAGTGATAATACAATCAGTAAGTACATAGTAGTACTGTGGTAGTACAAGCAGTAAGTGCACAGTAGTACTGTGGTAGTACAACCAGTACACAATCAAGAATCAATCAGATTCAGTCAATCAAGAAGAAAGAGAGAGAAAGAAACAGAAAATTAATTAATTAATTAATTAATGTACAGTTGGATGGTGTCGTACCCTGAGGCAGGTCAGCAGTGCCAAGCAGCAGACTGGTTTGGTTGGTCCGGCTGGTCCGGCTGGTTTCAGTGGTTGGACTGGTTCCCAGTTCACTGCCTCTGAAATCAATATGATGCCATGAAGACTGTGACTATAAATGGAGTGAGTTTATCAGTTCATTACAGTTGTATCAGTTGTTTATACAGTTTATACAGTTGGATTTTAGATGAAATATGGATTGCTGGAATTATGTGCCTGAATTATGTAAATACGGAGCCTTTAGAAAGTATTCAACCATCTTGATTTCCTCATTTTGTGGTGTGACAAAAAAAAAACTGACCTACATACAATAAACCATAATGTCAAAGGAGATTTTTCTTACAGATTAATTCAAAATGAAAAGCTGAAATATTTTGAGTCATTAAGTATCATCTTTGCCGTGACTCTCCAAACTAAGCATCCAAATTCATTGAATATCCCTGGGATTTCTCTACAACTTGGTTTGATTCCACCTGTGGTCAATTCAACTGATTGGACATGATTGATTTGAAACCCATCTGTTTACATCAGGCCCCACAGAGGACATATGACAGAGCAGGAATTCTACATGAAGTCCAAGGAACTGTCTGTAGGATCAGAGGCAGAACTGTGAGGAGGCAGAGATCTGGAAGGTTGAGAACAGTTTCTCAAGTGTTGGGAGTTCACAAGATCACAGCAGCTCCATCATCAGGAAATGGAAAAATATGGAAGCAGCCAGACCCTTCTAGAGCTGGTCCTCACCAAACTGACCAACCAGCAAGAAGGATCTCATCAGGGAGGAGACCAAGAAGCCAAGGAGCTCTGACAGAACTACAGAGCTCCTTGCTGAGATGGAGATCTTGCTGAAGGACAGTCAGTGCAGCACTTCACCAATCTGGGCTGTAGGCACAGTGGCCAGAAGGAAGCCAGTCCTGGAAAAAGACTTGACAGCAGCCTGGAGTTTGGAAAAAGGCAGTGCAAGACTCATGAGGCCAAAGATCCTGTGGTGTGATGAAACCAAAGCTGAAGTGTTGAGCTGTTTGGTGGAAGCAGCAGCATCCCTACCATGAAGCCTGGTGGGGCAGCATCATGCAGCAGCAAGACAGGAGACCTGGAAGGTTGGAGGGAATGATGGATGGAGACAAATACAGGAAACTCTGAAAGACAGAGACCCTCTTCAACACTGGATTGGATTCACTACGACAATGGGAAAGGCCCATCCAAGGCCCAGACTTGAATCCCATTGAAAATAAGTGGAATGACTTGAAGATAGCTCCCCATCCAATTTGACTGAGCTTGAACAGATCTACAAATTAGAACGGGAGAAAATCCCATAATCCAGAAGAGCAGAGCTGATCTAGACATTTCCAAGAAGACTGGAAGCTGGAATCTTTGCCAAAGAAGCTCCTGCAAACTTCGGACTATTTCATTTTCAATTTTGTCCTGGTGGTGTGTTTTGTGTAGTTTATTAACCGAACTCCCGAATTGAATCCATTCTGAATCCAGGCTGCAGCAACACAAAACGCAGGCTGAATACTTTCTAAAGACACTGTACCAGTGAAGACAAGGGGTGAGTGTAGTTTAGCTGTACGGTCAGAGCAGTGGTACATCACTACACTGCAGTACAGAGTACATTATACTGTAGGCTGAACGTTGTCAGGCTGCTGGAGGATTTACAGAAACCCAGGCTGGCACATAGAGGGGCGAGAGACATTAACAAACAATCCAGGGAGGGAGAGAGAGAGAGAAGAAAAACAGTACGACAGAGAGAAAGAGAGCAAGACAGACAGACAGAGAGGATGATAGGGAAGCTTTACCGGTCGGTGTTGCTGCGTTGCTCTGTTGCGTTGCTGTGTTGCTGCTTGACAGGCGAGGGCAGGCGGTGTCGGAGCTCTACGTTGACTCGGGGATTACCTGAAATAAACCAGATTCATCAACAGGAAACACACACACACTGGTATAGTGAAAAGGTTGAATTTAGTTATAGTCAGATACAGAGAAACACTATCAACCCATCAGCATTACCTAACCTGTCTGCCTCTCTGCCTGTCTGTTTGTCTATCTGCCTGCCTCTCACAGTTTACTAGGCCTAATGAAGGCTGATAATTAACAGCAGTAATCCCGTCAGGCCGGCCATTCTAATGCTTTTAGCCCATTAGCAAAGCAAACAGAGCTTTAATATCCCGGCCTCGTTAAAGATTGTTAACAGCTCTCGTTAAAGGAAGCACCAATCAAGTTGAGCTCCTCAGGTGTAATTAAAACGGTGGCAGTTCCCCCTGTAAATGCTTGTTAATTCATAAGCAAGCAACAAATGCACTGCAAGCAATTAGGAGGAAACATTGACATTCAATGCTGAGCATGAGCAAAGCCCACTAGAGTGAGACAGGTATGTATGCAGGAATGGACTGCCCTCTAGTGGTAAAATGTCTACAGACAGGTAGATAGACAGGTAGACTGACAGACAGACAGGTATTGTAGCCTGTGTTACTAGTGGCCTGTCAACATTCTATAGGGGGAGAATGATATTTTTATTATTATTATTATTATTACTACTACTGTATTGTTGTATTGTATTACTGTATTATATTGGTAATATAGAGACAGAGAGACGATCCTGTGATCCTCACTGTGTGGACAGCCAATCAGAGCCTTGACGAGTTACTACAAGCCAATAATTTACCTCTGCCCCCAACTAAGTCTGGGAGGGTTTAAGACATGAAACACATCACTTTAGTTAGTTTAAGTTTGTACTATTAGTAGTATTAGTTACTTTACATTTTTCTTTTTAAATCATGTTCTGCCGCATTAAGGAAGAGATTAGATAAAATCAGATTAGATAAAACTTTATTGATCCTGTGGGGAAATCGGGTCGTTGCAGCAGCAAACAGTAACAAGATCCCAGTTCCCCCAGGTCAGTTACCCCAGGTCAGTCCTTACAAGTCAGTTCTCCCAGGTCAGTTCCCCCAGGTCAGTCCTCCCAGGTCAGTTCCCCCAGGTCAGTTCCCCCAGGTCAGTCCTCCCAGGTCAGTTCCCCCAGGTCAGTTCCTCCAGGTCAGTCCTCCCAGGTCAGTCCTTACAAGTCAGTTCTCCCAGGTCAGTTCTCCCAGGTCAGTTCCCCCAGGTCAGTCCTCCCAGGTCAGTTCCCCCAGGTCAGTTCCCCCAGGTCAGTCCTCCCAGGTCAGTTCCCCCAGGTCAGTTCCTCCAGGTCAGTCCTCCCAGGTCAGTCCTTACAAGTCAGTTCTCCCAGGTCAGTTCTCCCAGGTCAGTTCCCCCAGGTTAGTTTCCTAGTGACCATAGCAACCACCTAGCAACATCCTAGCAACCAAAAGGAATAACCTAGTTGACACCATAGGGACCACTCGTAATCACCTAGCAACCACTGTTAAACAATTTGCATAATTTCATTCCAACTCCAATTCCAATATTCTGATATTCTGATAGACATTATACTAACAAATGTGCAGTTTGACTTCGACAGGGTTAACAGCTTATGGGTTACAGAACTTTATGCATCCATTCTGAACATTGTATTTGACCTATTGTATTGTATTAACTTGTCTATGAGTAATGCACATAGGCATAGTTAAACCTAAACAGTCCCTTCAAAGTATAACATTACCAGAATGCTAATCATACTGTATATAAACTGTATATAAGCTGTACATATGTATATAAGCTGCACAATATCACTTTGAACACATTTACTTACGAAAGCTCCAGACAGAAACAGCAGCTTGAACAGTACATGTTGGATTTGGATGTAAACACATACTTGTAAAGACATTTTCTTTGATAATTTTTTCTTTTTTTGTTTTTTGCTTACACACATTTTTAACAAGCTGCAGCAGCAGAATGTAAACGTATAGAAACAAGTTCAACGGTACATAATTTTATGTACAGGACTTCCTGGATATAAACTCTATTCATTGGCTAGGACTGTTGCCAAGCAACATTCAGGAACATTCATAACTAAAGAGGGCTGTGACATAACTCAGCCTCCATCGGCCATGTTGGAGGTCAAAGCTCTCAGCTTTCGCAACAACAAACCTACAACAGTCAGGAATACACTTGGTTAATTACTAACTGATCAATACATAACTCATCCATCTGATCAATACATCAGTGATGAAGATCCATCTCAGTAGATCAAGATGTTTAACCAATCAGGGTTCAGAGCAGCTGGAGGTCCAGTGTGGTGAAACACTGATCCCTCATCTTTTATAAAACAGGAAATTTGACCTTCACTACTACCAGAAGAAACAGGCCATATGAAGATCAATAAATCAATAAATACTGATCACAGATTGTGGAAGAATTTACGTATGTTACCTTAGGTATCTTGATTTGTTTACTGTTATCCCCTATATTTGTTATCCCCTATATTTCTTTAGATGCTGCTCTTTCTTAGGCCTTAGCATGTTGAGTCACACAGGGTGAGGCGCCGAGGTGTCTGGGTGCATGTCTTGTCAATAGTGGCATATCATATGCTGGGAGGACAGGCTGTGCCTAATCTATCTGTTGGGAGAACGACTAGTGCCTGGTAATGTAGGCCACAGGTCAGGTCAGATCATAACATAGTCGCCCAAGAGCCGGTACCATCCAGAAAGCCTCCCCCATTACTTCCTTAAGCCACGTGTACCCAGATATCTGCTCCGTGTAACCTTGTGACCTCATCCGTATGCTTTACCCATGTGTGCGTATCTCTCCTGAGCGCTCAGTATTGTATAGTATTGTATTATATAGTATTGTATTGTATTGTCTTCTGTGTGCTAATAAATGTGCTCATGTAATTCATGATTGATTTAAAAGGACTTCTGTCTCGATCTAAGTTTATTCAACACAGATTCATCTGATCTAGTCAGATCTCCAATGACTCCTAGTCTAGTGAAACTAAAGAACATTATGGGCTGCTGTCAAAGTAGTCTTTAGATCTTATACAGTTTTGACTGAATGATGCTTTGGAGTGATGGACAGATTACTGTGAGGAGATTGATGAGGCGACTGTGAGAGCCTTGTTCAACATGAAGCAGGTGAATTACTTTCATCTAAAATCAGGGACTATCACCTTATTTCCTCATCAAACCCCGTCATCCTCACTTTGAAACTTTTCTCATTTTCTTCGTCCTTTCCTCCCTCTCTTCCCCCTCCTCTTCCTCTGATCTTCTTGTGGACTTAGAGCTAATTGAGCGAGGCAGGCTTCTTATTATTCATGTACAATTACAGCCTGATAATGTCCTTAAATCCTTCTAAATGACCATTCATGCCTCGCATTCATTCAAACCCGCCTTTGAAGTCTCGTCAAAGATGGAAAAATCTGCAAAAAAGAGAAAATAGAGGCCTATCAGAAGGCCGGTCGTCGTTAACCAATAAGGAGAGGGTGGGGGGGTGACTACAACCCCCCACCTCCACCCCTCTTCCTCATGTAATATAAACTAAATTCCATTAATTTTTTAAGCTGTATTTAATACATTTTCCGCAGTAAAAAAATAAAGTTTCCTGGCGTTTTTCGCGCCCGGTCTTTGTCATCTGTATTCCAGCTGACTTGATGAATATTAATAACGGTGTTAGGCTGATTAAATGGGCTTCAGCTGAAATCCCACTGCAATCCGGCTCTGATCTGCCCTGCCGAGCCGCCGCTGCTCCGATGAATTTAGATACCGACATTAAGCTTTGGAGAGCAGCAACTTAAAGCAGCGTTCTAATTGTACCACAGCCAGCTTAACACACACACATACACACCCACAGATGAACACACCACAGTACGTGTATATATATATTTATTACACACACACATAAACACACACAAGAACATACAGTATATACTGTATATATTACACATACACGTTCACACAGACCATTAAAATCTCAACATTAGATTGGTTTCACACAGATGGTTCACCTAACCCTCAGTAACTAACTAACTAACTATTACTAACTAACTAACTAAATCTATGTATTGTCTATCAGGATTGGGGACAATTCAGTTTCAGTTTAAAGTGTGAATGTAAACTGTGCGAGAGATTTCATTCTCAGTGAAATCCACATGAGCTTTTGCAGTGACATGAAGTTTAAATTTGTGAGCTCCCCATTCAAACATCAATTAGTATTAGGAATACGGTTACACCATGTAACCATACACCATACACTATCTCATCTCCAACTATCTCATCTCCACCTCACCTCTATCTATATCACCTCTAACTATCTCACCTCTAACTATCTCATCTCTACCTCACCTCTATCTATATCACCTCTAACTATCTCACCTCTAACTATCTCATCTCTACCTCACCTCTATCTATCTCATCTCCAACTATCTCATCTCCACCTCACCTCTATCTATATCACCTCTAACTATCTCACCTCTAACTATCTCATCTCTATCTCACCTCTATCTATATCACCTCTAACTATCTCATCTCCACCTCACCTCTATCTATATCACCTCTAACTATCTCATCTCCACCTCACCTCTATCTATATCACCTCTAACTATCTCACCTCTAACTATCTCATCTCTACCTCACCTCTATCTATATCACCTCTAACTATCTCACCTCTAACTATCTCATCTCCACCTCACCTCTATCTATATCACCTCTAACTATCTCACCTCTAACTATCTCATCTCCACCTCACCTCTATCTATATCACCTCTAACTATCTCACCTCTAACTATCTCATCTCTACCTCACCTCTATCTATCTCATCTCCAACTATCTCATCTCCACCTCACCTCTATCTATCTCACCTCTAACTATCTCACCTCTATCTCACCTCTATCTCATCTATATATCTCACCTCTAACTATCTCACCTCTAACTATCTCATCTATATATCTCACCTCTATCTATATCACCTCTATCTATCTCACCTCTAACTATCTCATCTCCACCTCCTCTATCTCACCTCTATCTCATCTCCAACTATCTCATCTCCACCTCACCTCTATCTATCTCACCTCTAACTATCTCACCTCTATCTATCTCACCTCTAACTATCTCACCTCTATCTCTCACCTCTAACTATCTCATCTCCACCTCACCTCTATCTCATCTCTAACTACCTCACCTCTAACTATCTCACCTCTATCTATCTCATCTCTAACTATCTCACCTCTATCTATCTCATCTCCAACTATCTCATCTCCACCTCACCTCTATCTCATTTCCAACTATTTAATCTCCAACAATCTCATCTCCACTTCATCCCTAACCATCTCATTCCTATCACATGTAGCTCATCTATTTCTACCTAATCTCAAACTATCATCTATAACTATCTCATCTATAACATATATAATTGTCTCTCATCTATAATTAATTGATTCACCATTCCTCAATAACCTCATTAATAATTATAATAGATTCATCTATAACTATCATTTCTAACTACCTCATCTCTAACTATCCTATCTTTAATTATCTCATCACAATAACCTCATCAATAATTACCTCATCTATAACCATCATCTATTCATTCATTAATACACAGGATAAGATGTTCTCAGAGTCATTTCCAATCCCACTTGGCTCAGTTGTACTCCTCTGTCAGACTCGATATCAGTGATACTAAAATGCCTTTCCCATACCAAGCCACCGGGCTTAGACAGCGTGGGGCTCTAATGGTTGGCCAAATGGACAATGAGCTGCCAAATGCATGTTTGGTTGCTCTTACCACAGATATCTGGACATCTAGGATTACAGAGAGCTACCTGATAATAACAGAACATTATATTACAACTGAGTGGGAGCTTGAGACCATTTGAGAGTCATGAAAATATAGGAGCTGAGGAAGCCAGTGGCAATAGGGAAGTTGGAGAGAGCGGATGTGAGGATTACTGTGACCACTGACAATGCCAGAAACAAATGCAGTTGCAGTATCTGGACTGGATTATTAATCTGGCGTCCTAAAAGCAACGACATTGAACAAGATCTCTGGCCTCCTTGCAAAGATGAGGAAGGTGGTTTCCTTTGTTCATAGAAGCACTATGGCCACTCACGTCATGACATTGTTGAAATGTCTGTCTAGCACTAAGACACTGACAGTGATGTGACAGCCTGGTGTTCCCTGAAACCACTCCATCTGGTTCCATGATCCATGGCAGCATCTCAAGAAGACAGTGATGACGTGGTGATACTGAGAGCCATGACATAAATAGAAGACCTGGATCAGAGATACACTGACCCTGGTCTTCAAGATTTCCTCAACAAGAGGTCAAGACCATTTCTATTTTGGAGTCAACTGTTCTTTTAAATAGCACCAATATTTGGTTTCATTCTGGTTAATAAAGTCTGTCACTTTAACATGGAGCCTCAGATCCTACTGATCAATCCTTATGAACATCACTGATCTATTGGAACTTATTACGATGATTATGACACTATCAACCACCGATCACTAATCACCCTAATCGTAATCATGGTGTCAAGGTTACAGCATGTGACACACACACACACATTCCAAAACACAGAGATCTGAAAAGCAGTGTGTGAGTTTCAGCACTACCGCCCACCCTGCCTCTCTTCCCTAAACCAACAGAAGACAAAGGCTGAGGAATCCTTGTGTGTGTGTGTGTGTCTGTGTGTGTGTGTGTGTGTGTGTGTGTGTTCAGACCACCCACTTAGCAGATTAAACCACCAACACACAAGAGCATTCACACGACTCTCTCTCTCTCTCTCTCGTTTGTTAGGGTTAGAGCATCATACCAACCAAGCAGACTGCAGTCATCAATGCACACACACGCAGGCAAAGATCAAAGGGTGTGTGTTTGTGATTAATAAGCTGTAATCATTGATCACTCTCTCTCATCATTCTCACTCTCTCTCTGTCTCTCTCTGTCTCTCTCTCTCTCACATACACAGTTTGTTTCCGTCCACCAAACTGCAGTCAGGATGGTGAAACGAGACACTGCACTATGGTCAGTTCCTACGTCATCAACACCACCAATAGGAGGTCAAAGGGCAGCACTGATTGGTTGAACCACTCAGAACAGGAACGAAGGATGAAAACATGGAGACAGGAGACTGGACACATATGGGACAAGATCTACCGTCTGAACTGAATACTGTGTTTCCTCCACAACCCATATGGTCTCTCTGTTTGATCTGGAGACAGACAGACAGATGATGGATTACACTGGCAGTCGATCCAGGAGGCGGGGGGGGGGGGAGTGAGAGAGAGACCGACAGACAGACAGAGCTGTTCTGTTAAATGAACCCAACTTCCTGATACATGGTGGTAATGCTCAAGACTAAAACAAGAGTAAGACTAAAAGAAGACCAAAACAAGACTAAAACAAGACTAGGATTAAAACAAGAGTAAGACTAAAAGAAGACCAAAAGAAGACTAAAACAAGACTAAAACAAGACTAAGACTAAAACAAGACTAAAACAAGACTAGGATTAAAACAAGAGTAAGACTAAAAGAAGATCAAAAGAAGACTAAAACAAGACTAAGACTAAAAGAACACCAAAAGAAGACTAGGATTAAAACAAGACTAAGGCTTAAAGAAGACTAAAACATAATTAAAACAAGACTAGGATTAAAACAAGAGTAAGACTAAAAGAAGATCAAAAGAAGACTAAAACAAGACTAAGACTAAAAGAACACCAAAAGAAGACTAGGATTAAAACAAGACTAAGGCTTAAAGAAGACTAAAACATAATTAAAACAAGACTAGGAATAGACAGCTTTCGCTGTCACAAACAAAATGCATAAAAAGGGGTTGAATACTGTCTGGAGGCTTGGTAAATGACGACTGATAAATATTTCTGATATTAATATTGATAAGAAACAGCGTGAGGAGGCCTATCACAGGACAGAAAGACTTTCAGATTTCAGACTGCTCTGTTCTTACTAAATGCTAATATCCAGTGATCTCAGCCTTAAGTTTTCTAGCAAACATGTTTGCAGAGGCAGAGGAAAGTCTAACTCCCTATATGCCGATGTGCTCCAGGCTCACTGAGCCAGTTTACCCAGCAGATTACTGGGAGAAGGACAGAGGACAAACTCCTCTCTGTTGACAGATCCTCTCCACATCACCCAACCAACACTGGCTGCTTTTACTGCTGTAAAAATGTACTAATAGCCTACCATTCAATATTAGCAAACACTATAATATTCTGGAGTAATTTGCACTATATATCTATGAGCTAAAAGGAGACCAGGAGGGAGGACAGACGTACAGCTGCTTTCAGACTGAAGGAAAAGTTTGGCTAGACACTGTAAATGACTCCAAGTAAAAGTAGACAATCTTAAAAGCAGTCCAAACAGTACTGTACCAAAATCTACTACTCATGAAAAGTAAAGTATTTGGTTACCTCCCACCCCTGGGCCTTGATGTATTTACTTTATTTACTACTGTTTTAATCAACCGGCGAAGGACATAACAAGGACTGAAGCAAGTTGAAAACATCTGATTTCGATGGTCTAGTAAACTTGCTGTGACCTCTTGATCACTGGCTCCTTGGGATGTTGGTGATCTAGGAATTTAAGCTTATTTCACTCTGGATCCGACAGTCAAAGAAATTACCAGGATGTAAATGTATTTTGTGACATAACAGCTTGTTGTTTTAAAGTCTGGTAACTACTGACAGCATCCATAACCTGGCTCAGTACTTTAAACCCTGCTGTCTGTTGACTCATTAACTTTCACGTCGCCTTTTTGACAGGACAAGTGCGACCTCTAGAGGACACGATGAGACATTTCATATTTTAATATATTATTTTCCTCAGTACCATTGTGTCAACTCTTTGTAGTGATAAAATAAATGATAAAACCTCTATATACATACTGATATACAGCTGCGAGAAAAGGCTTGTGAGCCCTGCATTGCTGCATAAATAGCTCCAAAATATGGTCTGATCTTCATCATAACAATAGACAAACACAATGTGATTTAACAAATAACACAAAAATATTTTATTTATATTTAATATATTAAGGAGGTGACAAAGAACCTTAACCTTAGTGTTCATGGAGGATATCAAGGAGGAAACCACTGCTCTCCACTAAAAAATGGCTGCCAAAGACCAGCTGATGTTCCACAAAGCTGCTGGAACAATGTTCTGTGGACAGATGACACACAACGCTGTTTGGAGGAGAACCCCATCAACCTGAAGCTTGGTGGAGGAGCATCATGGTGTGGGGCTTTGCTGCCTCAGGGCCTGGACGGCTTCAACCATTGAGGGATCAATGAATTCAAATTGTAGCAGGACATTCTCCAAGAGAATATCAGCAGGACAACGACCCCAAACACAAAAGCAAATCTACAACAGAATGGCTTCAACAGGACGATTCCTGACCTGAACCCTATTGAAATCTGTACAATAATGAAACTTCTGTCAGGAGGAATGGTCCAAAATACCTCCTAGCCGTTGAGCAGGTCTGATCACAACTACAGGAAATGTTTGGTTGAGCTTCCTGCTGCTACAGGAGGTTCCACCAGGTACTAACTCGCATAGTTCACATACTTAAAAGTTTTTGTGTTTCATTTGTTAAATCACAAACCTTCTCACAACTGTACCTTGATACCTGACAAAACATCCTAATTTAATTCATTCTGACAAGGTGAATACTTTCTGAAGGCAATGTATGTATAAAATATATTACTTACAGTAGTTAGTGTTATGTTTAGATGATAGTAGGACAGTGGTTAGTTATGGTTATGTTTAGTTATCTCTACCTTTGTACATGTCCACCAGAGCGTCTTTGAGCTCCTTGCTGGGCGTCCATGTTGGCAGACTGAGCTCCTCTTCACTCTCTGAACAGCTTTCTCTATGAAGACAAAGTACAGGTAAAACACCGGTAGTTCAACCGTTACTGGTAGTAGTTATAATACTACATCCATCACCGGTGGTAATTACAGAAGTTGAACTATTCCTGGGAGTAGTTAGCACACTCACTCATAGTGATCTATAGTCTGTTCTATTCTCAGCTACAGTCAAAGTAGTCCCTGTATTATAGAGAGAACAGCCATGTTGAACCAGTATGGGAGTTGAGATGGGACCAGTTACCCCTCCCAGTCACCACGACAACACATCAAAATGTCCTCCGATGAAGTTGAATAACGTAGAATTCAATCCAAAGCAAGAGACTCGGAGCTCTCAGCTCTTCAAGTCCATTCACATGCTGAACTGAAGCCACTTTACTGCAGCCGGTTGTGTTTTCTGTACCATAACCAGGTCATATGGGTCATATGGATCATATGGTCAGATGGATCATATGGTCATATGGATCATATGGGCATATGGGTCATATGAGTCATATGGATCATATGGGCATATGGGTCATATGAGTCATATGGTCATATGGTCATATGGATCATATGGTCATATGGGTCAGGAGATTATTGGGCCTGGCTATTTAATCTGTCTAACTATGTGGCAGAAGCACTGCTGCATCACAAGGCTCACAAGCTGCAGAGTTTCAGTTTTCTGGTTTTACACTTTTTTCAGGTTTGTAGTTTTAGTTTGTTTCTTAGTAGTGGTCGTTTTCTGTGCTCCTCGACTGCTCCCTGTAGGGTTAGGAGTTAGGGTTTAGGGTTTAGGAGTTAGGAGTTAGGGGTTAAGCAGGACCAATGGCTGTTAACACACTTAAAGCCTGCTGCCTGGCCAGATCTGTCATTTCACACATCACTGACCGACTGGTTTACTGACCGACTGACTGACCAACTGACTGGTTTACTGACTGACTGGTTTACTGACTGACCGACTGGTTTACTGACTGACTGACTGACTGACTGGTTTACTTACTGACTGACTGACTGACTGACTGAGCTTGATGGCTGGTTCATCTCCTCAAAGAGAGAGCTGAGTTACCGGTCGATCTCCATTCCTAACCTGACCTGCAATCACTCTGGGTAGCTCACGGTTCATGAGGGGGAGGAGCCATGACAGGGGGAGGAGCTCAGTATTAGTGATAGTATGAGTAGTAGTATTGGTAATAGTAGTAGTAATAACAGTAGGAGGATGAGTAGTACAACTATTATTTGTAGTAGTAGTCATAGTAATAGTAGTAGTTCTGTTTCTAGTAGTGATAGTAGGAGTAAGGGCGAATCCCAATCCACCCCTTGGCCCTACCCCTCCGTTTTGCGTGTTCACGTGAAGGGGTAGGGCTGTCTCAATACTCTATTGACCAAGGGGTAGGGCCAAGAACTTTTCAGAGGCACACTTCAAACCAAGGGCTACCCAGAATGCCCTGCGAATCTCTGGAAGTAACAGGAACCGCTGGGGACCGCTACACTACCATCTGAAGTGAACCACAAATGTAGTATTTTCTTCATTAATAAAGATTTAAAAAATATTCTAACCGTGGTATTATCTTAGTTTAATGTCGTTTCAATGTATTATGGACCGTTTCTTTATAACAAGCATAACAAAAAAATCACTAATATGCCGATGTCTCTACTTCGCTAGTTAGTTACGTTACAACATTGTTTTAGGCTGATTTGTGCATGACAGTCCCGCATTTTGACATATTTACATGTCGCATTTCCCCCTTTGCTGGTATATGATGAAATATAACTAAAGTCCAGCAGCGAAGTTGCTGCACTTGTTCCGGCTCCTCTAATATCAGTGCAGACTGGCAGGGTAACGTTAGGAGCACGGCTTGCTAGACTACAGAGCACCGCTAACGCTGTTCTGTCATGAAGTGGACTGGTAATGAAGCAGTGGTCTTTTTTATTTGATGACTTGTTTGATCGATTGGTAGCGTGAAATGTATAAATTGTGAACGAATCGCGAGCGTCCATGCTTTTCTATCTCCATCAGATGAACGGCAAATGTCACTGTGATAATACCATTGTTGCCATAGTAATCTCCGACAACAAACTCGTCCTGTCTGCTTATCGATGACGTATCAGTGTCGAAGTGCTGTCCCAATACTTAGGGAGATATTTTCTAGCCCTACCCCTTGGCCCTCACTACCGAGGGCCAAGGGGTAGGGCTAGAAAATATCTAGGGCCAAGCCGAAGCCGTAGGGGTACAAATAAGCATTGGGATTCGGCCTAAAACCACTAACAGGTGAAGTGAATAACATTGACTATCTCGTTACAACCTGTCAAGGGGTGGGATATACTAGGAAGCAAGTGAACAGCCAGTTCTTGAGTTGATGTGTTGGAAGCAGGAAAAATGGGCAAGCGTAAGGATCTGAGAGACTTTGACAAGAACCAAATTGTGATGACTAGACGACTGGGTCAGAGCATCTCCAAAACGGCAGGTCTTGTGGGGTGTTCCCGGTATGCAGTGGTTAGTACCGAACAAAAGTGGTCCAAGGAAGGACAACCGGTGAACCGGTGACAGGGTCCTGGGTGCCCAAGGCTCATTGATGCGCATGGGGAGTGAAGGCTAGCCCATCTGGTCCGATCCCACAGAAGAGCTACTGCAGCACAAATTGCTGAACCAGTTAATGCTGCTATGATAGAAAGGTGTCAGGACACACAGTGCATCACAGCTTGCTGTGTATGGGGCTGTGTAGCCTCAGACCGGTCTCAGACCGGTCAAAGTGACCATGCAGAGTGACCATGCCACCACCGAAAGCTCCTACAATGGACAGGTGAGCATCAGAACTGGACCATGGAGCAATGGAAGAAGGTGGCCTGGTCTGATGAATCACGTTTTCTTTTACATCATATGGACGGCCGGGTGCGTGTGCGTTGTTTACCTGGGAAAGAGATGGCACCAGGATGCATTATGGGAAGAAGGCAAGCCGGCGGAGGCAGTGTGATGCTCTGGGCAATGTTCTCTGGGAAACCTTGGGTTCTGGCATTCATGTGGATGTTACTTTGACTCGTACCACCTACCTAAACATGCAAACATTGTTCAGGAATGGAGGAACATGACAAAGAGTTCAAGGTGTTGACTTGGCCTCCAAATTCCCCAGATCCTCGATGGGTCAGAGCTGGTTTGGTGACATGAGGGGTCCTACACAATATTAGGCAGGTGGTTTAATGTCATGGCTGATCGGTGTATATTCACAATATGAACCTCCTGTATAGAGAGCTTGTAGTCTACTAATACTACTACTTCTAGACTAATAACTACGTCAGCGTGGTCCCCAGTACTAGGACGATGCTGACTGAGCTGCTGTTTGCTGTGATGCCTCATCAGATCTAGATGCCCCACCCAAATAAACTTTTATGCACTGCGTATACGCTGCTCGCCCAAACTCGGCATCTATTGCAGCCCGATTGTCCTGGTAGGGGGATCCCTCTCTGAGTAGCCCCTCCCAAGATTTCTTCCATTTCTTCCTAAAAGGTTTTGTTGGCATTTTTCCTTGCCCTTTGTTGAGGGTCCAAGGCTGGGGGATGTCGTGTACTAACCATTTATTGTTTTCACACTTTGGACAGTGAAGCCCTTTGAGGCTGGACCGGTGATTAAGGGCTGTACAAATAAAATATGATTTAATTTTGCCAAATCTAAAAAATCTGTAAAAATTGGAAATTGTGGAATTAATTTTAGTTGCCAACCTTCATGTGAACTAGTCCAACTGGCAGTAGGCTAAGCAGTTATCTTACTTTGTGGAGAGCTGGAGCTGCAGGCTGCAGATCTTGTTCTTGGCCTTCTGCAGAGCAGTCTGAACATCTAAAGATCTGCTGCTGGAAGCCATCAACACAACGTCCTGATCTGCTGCTGTTACTTCAACACAATGTCCTGATCTGCTGCTGGAACTTCAACACAACGTCCTGATCTGCTGCTGTTACTTCAACACAACGTCCTGATCTGCTGCTGGAACTTCAACACAACGTCCTGATCTGCCGCTGGAACTTCAACACAACGTCCTGATCTGCTGCTGGAACTTCAACACAACATCCTGATCTGCTGCTGGACGCTTCAGCACGTCCTGAACCCCCTACCTTCGACTTGCTGGCTTCAGTAATGACATTGGATAGTCTGGTTAGGCTCTAGGCAAACTAGACATCTTATCCTGGGACCTCATTGGCAACCTGATCCATCACCATGACAACCATGTCACAGCATCTCTGAGTATCACTTCCAGGTTAGAGAGTCATGATTGGCTGACAGCCCAATCCACTGATAGGCTGTCTACAGTCAGGACCTTTCAGGATTTTAAATATTGATGACCTCACAGGTTCAGGTCTCAGGTGTCTGGCTTCTGGATCAAGCGGTATTTTACAGGAATACATGCATCCTCTCTATTATTCACCCTTATGATCCACCCTGGCATGACGGATCCATTCATCTCCTAACAGCAGAGTGACTTTTGACTTTCCGCTCTGATTTGGAATTGAACATTTTGCCAACTAGTGTTTGTACTTGTGAGTCATCAATGTGGCTGCTTGGTTATTTCAGTTCAGCATTTTGAAGCTTCCCAAACAACAGATTTTACTTACATTGTCTTAAATGTGAAGAACTGTGTGAAGAGTTTTGATGTAGAATTGAGTGAAATGCAGAATATGATCGTATATTTTTGTAGAAGGGGTCAAAAGGTTTGGATGGGTGTTGTTTTGGTTTTGGAAGAAAAACTGTAGTAGCTAACCAACCCACTGGTTTCAGACCAGTAGGTCTGCTTGTTTAGCCCAACTGGTTAGTTTGAAGTCCCTGGTATTACTGCAGCCAGTTAACTAGCTGACTTACATCACATAGTGCTACAAAATGGGCCAGTTAACCTGTTAAACTAGACTTAGCATAGAGATAAACCAGATAGGTCAGTTGAGTTAACCAGATAAAATAGTTAGCAGAGCTCCAGAAACTGTTTCTGTTTCCAAACGAGACGAGAAGCCACGTGTCCTCAGTACTAACGTTACCGGTTAACTGGGTCTACCTACCAATCCCGACACGTTAAACTTACCGACAGGACGAAATCTTCCCGTCTTTGTCGGTTTCGGGATTTCGGTTGTTTGGGTCCAGCGTCAAGTTGAAGCGTGTGCAAACACTTCCGGTAAGGTCTTTTCAGAATAAAGGCGTCACTCCACAGCACTCAAATTTTAAGGATTGTAGTATCTCAACCCTCCAAACAAATGGCACAGTCACACAATAGCAGTTGTAGTGCAAGGTGATTTATTGGTGCTCCCAAAATCCAAAAACCAATGTGCAAAAAGTGAGTATGCAAAACGGGAAAACTATTTACATAGGTATACAGCCAACAAAAACCAAAGACCATATCCCCAATGTTCACAGTAACCCAACCCATATAAAGACTTATGGCTCCACCCCCAGAACTATCAAAATAATAATTACATTACATTAGGCATCACATGGACTGTAACCTTCCATTACATTATATTTGTATATACTGTATATATATAATGTATATTATAACCTATGACATTAATATATCTATGTAATTACCAAATCCACAAATGAAAGGCCATCAAACTACAATTAATCTCCACAAACAATAAACACTGCACATTCCACAAGAGTGCCCCTGAGCCCTAAAAACGGAGCACTGCAGAGAATTTATGAACGATAACGATTCTGTCAAAATCAGCAGGCGGAGGAGTAGAAACCGCAGTTTGCAGCTTGCATCTCTCTCTCTCTCTCCTTCTCTCGCTCTCGCTCTCTCTCTCTCTCTCTCTCACCCCCCAACGGGGGAAATGGAATTAGTGCTGAAAGTTGTATTTACCACCACGAAAAGCAAGCAGGCTGAGAAACCGTGTGACGTGTCTGTCTGTCTATCGATCTCCTCCACTCCGTTTCAGTGGGCTACTATGGAAATATTTTTCTATAGATACATAAAGATTAAACAGAGGGGCTAAGCATATTTTACTCTTTCATGTGTAGCTCCTTATGCTCAATGTTGTATAACTTTTAAACTGTTTTTAAATTGTTTTTATCATTTTGTTCATCATCAGTTTGTCTCCCATTTTTATTTTGTCTTCTTTTTTTTGGTCAAGTGTTTTTATTCAATTAACCAGCACAGAGAAAAGACAAAATGCAGTGGTGTCATTTTTCATTTTTCGCCCCCCCAAACCCCCACCCTTCGAACCACATAGAATCCTACCGATATAAAAACATAAATTTGCAAAATAATACATCATAAAACAAATATTAAAAAGAAAATCACAAATTTACAAAATAATAAATTATAAAACAAATATTAAAATTAAAAGAAAATCAAGAACAAAACCTTATAAAAATAAATAAACAGAATCTCTTCCATCTTAAAGTAGATGATATGTACCACAACACACCTGTAAAGTGTTTGTTTTAACACATACCTATTTACAAAGAGTGCATCAAATTCAAAGGCGAGTGCTTCATTTAACCTGAATCCTGAAGTGTCTTCAATTCAGCTATGTAATCAATCATAGGGCCCCAGGCAGAATCAAATTTTTCAGAAGACCCCCTCAGATTGTACTTAATTTTCTCTAGGTTTAAAAACATCATGAGGTCTTTAAGCCATACAGACGCTTTAGGGGCAGATGGTGATTTCCACTCCAATAATATTCTTCTACGTGCTAATAATGAAGCAAAGGCAATACTATCTTTTGTTTTCCTCCTAATCATTGGATGACCAGGTAACACCCCAAAAATAGCCATTTCTGCACACGGTGTCAGCACTATATTTAAAGCTTCAGAAAGGTGTTTAAAAATAGTCGTGCAGTAGCCTTGTAGGCGAGGACACAACCAGAACATGTGTGACATATTAGCTGGTGACATATGACATCTATTACAGGTATCTGTGACATTAGGATATATTTTAGAGAGTTTGGAGTTAGTAAAGTAAATGCGATGAACAACCTTAAATTGTATCAGATTGAGCCTGGAGCAAGACGTACTGTCATTTACATGAGCCACTGTACCATCCCAAACCTGGTCATCCATATCCATACCAAGTTCATCTTCCCAATCTCTTTTGATTTTATCAAGAGAAGTTTCTGTGAGACTGGAGATTAATGTGTAAATCTTTGAAACCAAGCTTTTCTGATTCGTTGAAGTGTCCAAGATTAAGTCAATTACTGAGTTAGGAGGGATGTTGGGAAAGGAGGCGTTATTTAGCTTAGCCCAGTTACAAACCTGGAAGTATCGGAATAGATGAGATTTTGGGAGGCTAAATTTTCCACACAGTTCACTGAAGCTACAAAAAACATTATTAATGTAAAGGTCCCTTAGCTTGACAAGGCCTGACCTGCGTCATATAGAAAAGGCTATATCATTGTTGGGAGGGAGGAAGAGATGGTTATTGCAAATGGGGCTGTGATTAGACAAACCATGTAGTCCAAAAGCACGTCTAAATTGAAACCATATTCTTAAAGTAGACACAACTATTGGGTTATCAGAAAATTGGGTTGATCGGAGGGGTAATTTAGATGTTAACAATGCCAAAAGAGAAGTAGAGGGGCAGGATTCGGCTTCAAATTTACACCAATTTAATGTCGGCTCCTGGATCCATAGAGTCATTTTGTGAATATAGTAATAGTTTCTTATATTAGGGAGTGCCAATCCACCTGCAGATCTATGCCGTTGTAAAAATTCTCTCCTGATCCTGGGGATCTTGCCACTCCATATAAAAGAGGAAATTAGTTTGTTTAGTGTACAAAAGAAAGATTTAGGTAAGAAGACTGGCAGAGATTGGAAAAGATATAAAAAAATGTGGGAGTACATTGTTTTTAATGCAGTTTATCCTGCCAGCAATAGTTATATGCAAATTATTCCACCTGTCCAGGTCCAATTTAAGCTTATCAATTAAGGGTGGGAAATTATTTTTGTAAAGATCTGATAAATGTCGACAGATGTTCACACCTAAATATTTGAAATTGTTTCTAGACATCTTAAAGGGGAAGTATTTATCAGGGAACTGAAGGGCTAGATTGTTCACAGGGAAACATTCACTCTTTGAGAAGTTCAATTTATAACCTGAAAAGGTTCCAAATCTATTTAGCAATTCAATTGTCTGGGGGATGGTACCTATAGGATCAGAAATAAACAATAATAAATCATCTGCATATAATGAGAGTATGTGTTTCGAACCATGTCTATGGATTCCATGCCTAAAACTGGCAGATTTAAGTGCGATAGATAAAGGTTTGATTGCCACAGCAAATAATAAAGGACTCAGGGGGCATCCCTGTCGAGTTCCTCTGCTAAGCGTGAAATATTGGGACTTCATCCCATTCGTAATTACGGAAGCCTTAGGTGTTATCCATGATACAAATTTAGAGCTAATGCCAAACCTCTTAAGGATTTCAAATAAATATCACCACTCCACCCTATCAAATGCCTTTTCCGCATCCAAAGAGACCACCACTTCTGGTGTCTCAACAGAATATTGAAAAGGCGGCGAATATTGGAGAAGGAGTGTTGGTTTTTCATAAACCCAGTTTGGTCCAGTGATATAATGTTTTGCATGACCGATTCGAGCTGTAGGGCTAATGCTTTAGCTAAAATGTTATAGTCTGCATTTAAGAGAGAGATGGGATGATAAGAGCTGCAATCCAAATTGTTTTTACCTGGTTTTAATAGTAGGGATATAGAAGCCTGGGTGAGAGTTTGAGGCAAGGCCCCCTGGTCCAGTGACTCATTAAACATTTCTAAAAGGAGGGGGGTTAATTTATTAATACATTTTTTATAGAACTCTATTGGATAACCATCTGGGCCAGGGGCCTTGCCACTTTGCATTAATTTAATAGAATCTACAATGTTACTATAGGGTTGGTCCAATTCATTCACCTCAGCAGGAGTTATCGATGGGAATTCCAGGCTGTCGAGAAATTGTATCATGTCTGTATCATCAGCAGGGGATTGTGAGGTATATAAATCAGAATAGAATGTTTTAAAGGTCTCATTAATGACAGAGGGGATTACTGTGAGTTCACCTGTGGGGGTCCTTATCTGATTAATTTGCTGGGAAGCTGATTGGCTCCTAATCTGGTGTGCCAAAAGGTGGCCTCTCCATGCTCATAAAGAAATCCACGCAATCTTAAAAGTAACTTTTCAGTCTCCTGCGTTGAAAGTAAATTGTAGTTCATCTGGAGATTTTGATGCTCTTTATCTAATTCGGGGGATGGGGACACTGATAACCTACTGTCTAGTTCTGCAATACTTTTCATAAGCTCTTCCTGTTTTTGTTTTTTCAATTTATTTTGCTTCGCAGAGTAAGATATAATCTCTCCCCGCACTACTGCTTTCAGAGTCTCCCAAAGTAGCGATGAAGATACGCAGTCAGATTTATTAGTTATAAGGAAATCATCAATCACTTTGGAAATTGTTTTACAGAATTTATCATCACTCAACAGTGCACAATTCAATCTCCAGGAGGGGTGTGTTTTTTGTAAGAGCCTGAACGAGAGGTCAAGTAGCAATGGGGCGTGATCAGATATCACTATAGTTGAGTATTCCGTGCTATGGATAGCAGACAGAAAGTAATTATCAATAAAAAAGTAATCGATTGTTGAAAATGTCTTATGAACCTGAGAGTAAAAAGAAAACTGTTTTTTACTAGGATAGAGAAAACGCCACGGTGAAACGATGAAATTGCTTTGGCCATTTTAGAAGGGGAATCCTAACCCTACATTTGTGGTTCACTTTGATGGTAGTGTAGCGGTCGCCATGATCTTCCAGTTGATTCGCAGGGCATTCTGGGAGATTTCTCCTAGCCCTCGGTTTGTAGTGTGCCCCTGAAAAATCTCCATTTGGAGGGACATGTAGTCCTAGACCTTCACCTACCCCTCGATCACAAGAGAATTGGGACACCCCTACCCATTCACATGAACGCACAAAACGGAGGGGAAGGGCTAAGGGGTGAATTGGGATTCGGCCTCAGTCTTTCCATCATTGATAGTCCAACAAAGGCTTCTTAACAACGTCGGCATATTCATGAGCTATTTAGCATTACCCATTTATGGATGATTGTGGGACGACACTAGGAGGAGTAGTGGGAGGACACTGGGAGGAGTACACGAGCGCACAATTCACCGCAGGTGGGTATTTATAAAGAGAAGACTGCGTACAGGTGTGGGCCGCGCGGTTTTATAGATCTGAATATTTTCTTGCGTTAGTAGATTATGAGGTTTGTGCGTACACAATGTTTTGGGATGGAATCTATGCAAAGTTTTATAAATGAGGCCCCAGAAGAGGAGAATGACAGACAGCCAACAAATCTGATCACTGTAGTTGTAACACATAATAAGAAAATAAAGGATGGAATGACTGGTACCTGTATCATTAATGTTTAAATGTGGGGAAATGGGAAAATATACAAGTTAGACCGGTAAGTCATTGCAATGCATGCACTCACTACAATGGCGGGACTGTTTGTGTATGCGAGTGTGTATATGGAGTGTCTCTACACAACGCTGCCCACAGCCAGCTTCTCTGTCACATTACCATCCTCTCCTCCTGAGGCAACGACGTTAGGCAGCCGAGATAGGTGATCCACTGTCACGTTCTCCTTCCCTGCCTTATGCCATACCTGGAACTTGAAGGGTTCCTTCATGGTCTGGATCCAGGTCAAGGCTCTGTAGTCGATGTCGAGGTCAAACTCCCTACCAAGGAGGTAGTACCTCAGGCTGTCTAGTGCACACTTGATGGCCAGACACTCCTTGTCGATGGTGGAATACCTGGTTTCCTGAGGCAGGAGTTTTCGACTCAGATAAATAACTGGACACTCTTCCCCTGGGTCTCCCTGAGCCAGCACCGCTCCAATGCCTACACCAGAGCCATCCAACTGGACCAGGAATCTCTGCTCAAAGTCTGGACTGGAGAAGAGCACATGTGGCATTTTAGGGTCTGAAAGGCAACCTGACATTGCTGTGTCCACTTCACCGGGTTGCTGGCCAGCGTTCCAGTGAGACTGGTCAGAGGTGCTGCCAGAGTGGAGAATTGAGGGATGAACCTTTGATACCACCCTACCAGCCCAAGGAAGGACTTCACCTGGGTCTCTATGCAGGGTCGAGGACTGTTGAGAATGGCCTCTGTCTTGTCCACCTGAGGCCGGACCTCCGCTTGTCCAAGTTGATAGCCCAGGTACTTTGTCTCATGTTTTGTCCACTCACATTTCTGCAGATTCAGGGTCCAGCGCATTGACTCAGGTGCTCCAGATGCTCCCTCCAGGTTCAGCTGTAGATGACTACTGTGAAAGTAAATTATTCCAGAGTGCTAGAATTGATCATTTATCATTAGTTATTATTTTGTGACTGTTGTGTTGATACTATGCTGTCCCCTGTGACAGACATGTAACGTGTGCTGTGAACATTTTCCCAAGTTCAGCATAACCAGCTAGTCAGGCCTTTTAAGGAAGTTAGAAATGTGATCTTGACTAGTCCACTAGTGCATGAAAATAGTCCATAGGATGAACCATATGGTCTTAGCATGGAGAACCAATCATGCGAGACTTCTCTCTTTTCAAAGAAACTATAAAGATTAGAAAGAGAGCATAGAGAGACCTTGACTTCCTGTGGGACCTGTGATGAGGTCTTCCTCTCAATATGCTGTATACAATATATTTTATACTTCAACCTGTCAGTGTTTTGTGTTCTGAGTGCTTATTGGCAATTTTCCACGACACTACATAATCCAAGTATGCAGCACCACAGTCCTCACAACCTTGGAGCACCCAGTCCATAAATGGCTGAGATGTTCCAGGAGCACCATGGCGTCCAAAGTGCATTGGAAGAGATCAAGAGATCACGTATAGTCCTTAAGCCAGTGAACAGCTTTGACTGCTTGTCCAGGGGAACCTGCCAGTACCCCTTACCCCTCATGTATCCGGGGTATCGGGTAGGCATTGACCAAGGAGATGGCATTCAACTTCCGGAAGTCAGTGCAGAACCAAAGGGACCCGTCCTTCTTGGGAGCTATGACGATAGCATGGTCCGGATGTGATCCTTCAGAGCCCCAACCAGTCATTCTGGCATGCTGTAGCAGTGAACACTGAACACTGAGCACTGAACACTGAGCACTGGTCAGCCTTATTGTGGAAAAAATACCCAGCAAGAATTTAAAAAAAAAAAACAGGACCTCACATAGTTACCTACCCTTCAGACTAGTTGCCTACCCTTCAGATTAGTTACCTACCCTTCAGACTGGTTACTTACCCTTCAGATTAGTTGCCTACCCTTCAGACTGGTTATCTACCCTTCAGACTGGTTACCTTCAGATTAGTTACCTACCCTTAAGACTGGTTACCTACCCTTCAGACTAGTTACCTACCCTTCAGATTAGTTGCCTACCCTTCAGACTGGTTACCTACCCTTCAGATTAGTTACCTACCCTTCAGACTAGTTGCCTACCCTTCAGACTGGTTACCTACCCTTCAGATTAATTGCCTACCCTTTAGACTAGTTGCCTACCCTTCAGACTGGTTACCTACCCTTCAGATTAATTGCCTACCCTTCAGACTAGTTGCCTACCCTTCAGACTGGTTACCTACCCTTCAGATGAATTGCCTACCCTTCAGACTAGTTACCTACCCTTCAGACTGGTTACCTACCCTTCAGATTAGTTACCTACCCTTCAGATTAGTTGCCTACCCTTCAGACTGGTTATCTACCCTTCAGACTGGTTACCTTCAGATTAGTTACCTACCCTTAAGACTGGTTACCTACCCTTCAGATTAGTTACCTACCCTTCAGACTAGTTACCTACCCTTCAGATTAATTGCCTACACTTCAGACTAGTTGCCTACCCTTCAGAGTGGTTACCTACCCTTCAGATGAATTACCTACCCTTCAGATGAATTGCCTACCCTTCAGACTAGTTGCCTACCCTTCAGACTGGTTACCTACCCTTCAGATTAGTTACCTACCCTTCAGATTATTTGCACAATAACCCAAACAGTGACAGTCAGATATTTCTTTAATAACCTTTAATATCACACAAACAGTCAACTGTGCAAATTATCTCCACCATGAAAACAGGTCAACTTTAACGCTTCTGTCAGTTCTGTTGTTGAGGCACTGAGTCCTGGAAAACCACACCAAGCACCAGCAGAGAACCGCGACTGGTTTTACTGGTTCTCCTGGTTTCTAGTTCCTCCATGGTTCCTGTGGTTTTTCTCGGTAAAGTTTGATGCACAGCATCAGTAATGAACGTTAGGTAAACAACGTCTGGAAAGAAAAAGGCTTTGCTCCATCAGACCAGACACACCGGCAGCCATCTTGGCTCCACAGGCCTGCTCCTTGGCCGCTGTCATAGTAACCCGCTTGTCGCCATGGTGATGCCATGGTAACGTTGTTCCATACGAACTGTAGAGTCTGCCTTCACATCAACACTAATCTGATAACACAACATGGATCATATTTTCTCACACACACGCGCTCACTCACACACGCGCTCACTCACACACACACACACACACACACACACGCACGCGCACATGCACACACAGGTCTGTCGTTGCTCTGTGGCTCTGTGATTTCTATCAGCCAATCAGACAGAACTACTGGACAGACAGGTCCAGTCCTGATTGGCTGCCTCCCTTTTCATCATTCTCCACCTGTCTGCCTGTCTGTCTGTCTCTCTCTCTGTCTCTCAGTCTCTGTGTCTCTCTCTCTGTCTCTCTACTTTATTTTGCGTTTCTCTTTTCATCCGTCTATCCTTCCTCTTCTCTTTCTCACTACTTTTTATTTTTTTCTCTTCAAGTCTCTTTTCATACTCGTCCTCCATCTTTCTCTATCATCCCTCTATCTTGTCATCCCTTTCAGCTGGATGTGAATCCTGTCCTCCATCCATCCTTCCCACCATTCTTTGCGGTACTGGGTGTGACAGGTCAGCTGATCTCAGACCGGCGAGGTCAGAGGTCAAAAGGTCATGGGTCGGGGAGGTCAGAGGTATCCACGGTAACCTGTCAATCAAACCAAAGTATTTTAGGGAGGTTACATGTGAGAAATGTAGAAGGTAAACGCCTTCGGGAACTAGGATTGATCGGCTGAATCTATTGGCAGTGAAAATATCTTCTAATGTTGTTAATTATCTTGATACAAAAGAACTAACCCTATCTAACAGTATTAGCAGGAGGTGTTAGAGGAGGTGCTAGAGGAGGTCCAGACCTTGATGAAGATGGTGTCGTCTTTGATGTAGCTGCCGCTCTCCAGGACGCTCTGGGACACAAAGAGAGGACAACCTGAAGCGATGTTCATCTCAGCCACCGGACGCCTGAAACTGCTGCTGTTGGGATCCGGTTTAAAGGCATCGCCAAGGTGCTTCCTGGATGGACCCTGGTCCATTAGCATCAATGTTACCTGACAGACAGACAGACAGACATACGGGTCCATTAGCATCAATGTTACCTGACAGACAGACAGACAGACAGGCCCATTAGCATCAGTGTTACCTGACAGACAGACAGGTCTCTGGATCATCAGCTGA
This sequence comes from Hoplostethus mediterraneus, assembly GCA_034670385.1. Taxonomy (NCBI): domain Eukaryota; kingdom Metazoa; phylum Chordata; class Actinopteri; order Trachichthyiformes; family Trachichthyidae; genus Hoplostethus; species Hoplostethus mediterraneus. The sequence goes on from JAXDDW010000065.1 coordinate 2,401,869, forward strand.
TCCAAACAAACACCAATCACAGATGAGATGTCAGCTGATCATTCGTCCCTGTGGTTCCTACCGGCTGTTACTCACCACTGGCTCACTGATGGTTAACTGTACTAGTATGTATGTATGTCTCTCTCTGACCTTGACAAGGTAACTAGGGTAGGACTACCCTAGTTAGCTGACAAGGTAACTAGGGTAGTCCTTCCAACTGACTGAGTTTATTTTGCTGACATGGATGCTGGTATGGATGCTAGTAGTTTATGTGCACCACCATTTCTAGGCCCTAACATACAAATGTGAAGGGACTGGGTTCTTCGGTTTAAAAGGGAGCAACTTTAGGATTGCTGTTGTTATTGCATTGCACTGTGTGGCAGCTGGGAGGAGGGTGGGGTGAGGCTGAACGTGGATCCAGGGGAGAGTGGAATCTACCCTGGATCCGGGACCGGCTGCGGCCAATTAAGCCTAATTGCAGCCGGGCCCTTTTAACGTGTGTGAGAATGTGTGCGCGAGGAGGGACGCGAATTTATTGAGGCTTCATGGGTTCAACGAGGTGCTGGAAACGTTCCACAGGGATTGTGGTCCATGCCGACTCCACAACGTCACAGTTCTTAATTGATTTATTAATCCTGTAAACTTCCTGCGACACCAGGCAGGATGGATCCATCGATTCATGTTGTCTATACCAAATTCTCATCATGCAGTTAGTATGTTAATGATGTTAATGAACCTGTCTGTCAGTCCAGGTTACACTGATGTCAATATAGTATAGTTTATAAGAAGTGATAAGACGGACAGACTGTTTACCTTCTGTTTGAAAGGCCAGGGTAGCAGGGCGTCATACTCGCCCCTCATCACCACAAAGAACAGAGAGAGGTGCGTTCCTTTTCCCATGCCGTCGCCGTTCAGATACACCCTGGCACACATCTTGTAGCCGAAGTATCCGGTGTAGAAGGGCTGGGAGTAGAGTGACAGCGTTTTTGACACCACTGCTTCCTGTTTCCTCCGCTTGTAGTCGCGGATCTTCCAGATCAACGTCCCGTTGAAGCTCGCTGTCTCCAGGACCTGGAAACGAAGGTCCATGTCAGCCAATCGGATCTCATGAACGCTCAGCATTTCGTCATGCCGATTCAGCTGGGTCTCCAGGGAGGCTGGAGGGGGGGGATATTGATGAGGAAAGATATTGATTATTAATGGACTGATTGACTATTTTAATAAAATAACTGCTGTAGCAGTTTGAGATTTGTTTTTAATTGTGTTAGAAATAAAATAAATGATTATTGTAATAATGTTTAAAATAAAATAATGTGTGTTTGTGTGCTGACCCAGTGTGTGTGTTGCGGTGCTGGTTCCAGTCCGTCCTCCCTGCTCCAGTGCTGTCAGTCTGGTTCTGACGTTCTCCAGGGTTCCTCTAAGATTCTCCACCTCGTCCCGGACCAGACGCAGAGAACGAAGCTCCAGCTCTACTTCCAGAAGCTTCTCAGAATGGGAACTCATCAACTTCTACAGGAGCACACACACACACACACACACACACACTTCCATATATACATAGTGTAACATACTGATATACATATATACACTGTGGCATCCCAAGAGGTGAGAGCCAAGACCCATTGGGATCTCCTGCACCACCAAGGGGAGAACCAAAGGCCAGAAGGGTTTAGTAGATCAGTAGATCAGCTCCACAGGTAAGTACTGCAGAGGCTCTATTTCCAAGTCCTCCAGCCCATCATATTATTGGATCACAGAGCCGGACACACCTGACTGCTAAGAGATCAGTGGCTGAGCCTTTTGATTGGTCCACACTCCCAGAAGCAGCGACAGACCAAGACCTCTACAGCTTCCTCTGGTTGAAGGGGAAGCGCTACCTGGTATATCCACTAACCAATAACCACCTGATGAGGCTACGCATGACAGATTCTCTCTATGGGGTAGTATAGGGTACAAGGTATGGGGTAGTATAGAGTACAGGGTATGGGTAGTATAGGGTATGGGGTAGAATAGGGTATGGAGTAGTATAGAGTACAGGGTATGCAGTAGAATAGGGTATGGGGTAGTATAGAGTACAGGGTATGGGGTAGAATAGGGTATGGGGTAGTATAGAGTACAGGGTATGGGGTAGAATAGGGTATGGGGTAGTATAGAGTATGGGGTGTGGGTAGAATAGGGTATGGGGTAGTATAGAGTACAGGGTATGGGGTAGTATAGGGTATGGGGTGTGGGTTGAATAGGGTATGGGGTGTGGGTAGTATAGGGTAGTATAGGGTATGGGGTATAGGGTATAATTTAGTGGTGTACCTGCATTGTGGCCAGTTTCTGCTCCATCTGTCGGTTCTTCTCTCTTAGCTCATCGTTGTGGTTTTCCAGTTCTGACAGACGACTACTGAGACCTGGTAAGACCTTATACCTCTCCAACAGCTCACCTTTAACATCCTCTACCTGCACACACAGCGTAACATGTAATGTAAAGCACGACTAACAGGGCAACAAGCAGCTTTAATATGACATTCATTTTCCATGTAGAAGAGCCAGCAGGTTAAGACAGTCTCTTCAGAAACACTGATGATCCTCAGCAGGATCTAATAGCGGTACTAGTACTGGTGTACCTGTGTCTGGCCGCGTCCACTCCACTCAGATTTTTCAGACTGTTTATGGGAATGTCCTCCTTATAATTAGGATTTAGAATACACCTAAGCCATTCTTTACAACGTACAGCATCTTTTATGGAGAAAAGATGAAAACTTGGTCCTACAGCTATTGGGCACTACGATGGCTTATTCTAAAATGTGAAAATACCACTATAAGAAACTTTGTCATAAACATCACACACTAATATAGCTGCTGCCATGGTAGTTGTTCCCCACTGAGAAGTGGACATAGGTAGACACGTCAAACACCACAAGCTGGGTATGTGTGTGGGTGGGGCTAAGGGGCAGTGTCATGGTGTGGGGGTTGGTCCTTAGAACGCAGCATTCGCAATGAATACTGGGTATTGCAGGATCTGTTGATGAAGCTTCAAAAGCAAAAAAAACAGTGTTTTCTCTGTCAATATTGGGTGTATTTGAATGATTTTCGCTTCTATCAGTCAAGGCAACACATTCCTTTGATATAACATCCACCTGAATGGTGGTGGAGTGTTCCTCTAATAAGATCTGGACTGGATATTAAAAGGAATGCTACAGTCTGCAGGGTTTGGTTTCAACCAATCACTACAGCAGCTCAATTCACTAACAGCAACTAACTGAAGACACAGAGCAGGAACAAACTTTATTAACAATTTACAAACTGGTATGTGACAAGTGGTTGGTGAAGGAAAGAATTGTGAATATGAATAAGTCTTTAATAGGTTGCTATGGTTACCTTTGTCTCTAATAAATATCTCTTTAATAGGTTGCTATGATTACCTCAGTCTCTAATGAATATGTTGTTAATAGCTTGCTATGGTTACCTCAGTCTCTAATGAATATCTCTTTAATAGGTTGCTATGGTTACCTTGGTCTCAAATTAATATTTTTGTTAATAGGTTGCTATGGTTACCTTGGCCTCTAATGTAGCATTTCTGGCGGCCATCAGCCTCAGGTGTTCTGCTGCGAAGGAAGACTCATGTTCCCTCATGTCTTGGTTCAATCCCTGCAACACACAATAATAAATTACCATCAGTGATACATACTGACACAGAATATCACTATCACACTGTTATAATCTGCTAGTAATGTACCATTTACTACCATACTAATATCACCTCCATTCCAGTCAAGCTCTCTAACCCCAACAGTAATGATAATAATAATAGTAATAACTACCTTGTAGGAACAGCCGTAGCGGATGAAGGGACAGGTCACCTGGGCTTTGGGACAGTCATGTTGGTGACTGGACAGCTAGGACACCAGACAGTTACTCGTTATCAATACTACTAATACTATTGCTATTATTGCACTATATTCATAAACATGTCGTCACCCAAAAATTATGCAGGCACCCTTGGGCCAGTCAGTAACAAGATGCGTCATACCTCCATGTTTATGTCATGTATGTTGCAGGAGCGTCATGTATGTTACAGAAAAGTCATGTATGTTGTAGGACAGTCATGTATGTTGTAGGACAGTCATGTATGGTGTAGGCCAGTCATGTATGGTATAGGACAGTCATGTATGTTGTAGGACTGTCATGTGTGTTGTAGGACGGTCATGTATATTGTAGGACCGCCGTGTATGTTGTAGGATCGTCATGTATGTTGTAAGATCGTCATGTATCTTGCAGAACAGTCATGCATGTTGTAGGACTGACATGTATGCTGTAGGATCGTCATGTATCTTTCAGAAAAGTCATGCATGCTGTAGGATTGTCATGTATGTTGTAGGACCACTGTGTATGTTACAGGACAGCTGTAGATGGTGTTTGGGTCCTACCTCACTCCTCAGCAGGGAGGAGAAGGAGCAGTGGTTTGGACAGGATACAGGGAATGCTGGACACACTGTGTCTTTGTGTTTCTGAGACATTCAGATAAAATAAATTAATCAATAATAATATTAATATCTATTTATATGGCACAAAACATAAACGTTAAGCCAATGAAAATAAATAGCATCATCCCTCCAAGTTTCATGTGTCAAGTTTCAAATTGGACCAATGGTGTTAAAAATTCATTACATTTTTACATTTAAACCTAGCAGTGTAATTTACTTCAGTGGAACACTGCTAATTGCATCAATCCTCTTTTCATCAAAATCAAACCAGTTTCTGAGATTTCACATGAGATGGACACATATATGCTTTTCACACTACACTTAACCGTGGGCTAACATCTTTCTTAACCCTGGGTTAAGGACACATTTAACCCCGGGCTAAGCAGCGTTTCACACTTGCATTTCACCACTTTTAACCCTGGGTTAACAAACCCTGCTACGAAGCAGGGTTAGCACCGCTTTTGTGGTGCTATCCCCGAAATGTGGTGCTAAGAACAATAGTGTGAAACGTTGTGGGGTTAGAATGTAACAGGGTTAGAATGTAACAGGGGTTAGAATGTAACAGCGAGTTAAACATTAGCATTAAACGTTAACCCGGGGTCTACAAGGTTACAGTGTGAAATCCTGAACACTGAATACCTGGGGTCAATTGTTAGCCCAGGGTTAAAGTAAACTAGTGTGAAACATGAGATAAATTAACCCAGGGCTATTATAACCCAGGGTTAAATTTAACCTTGGACTAACATATTCAAGTGTGAAAAGCCTAACACTGATCCATCTGCCTGCAGGTCGGTCAGTAGTGAGGTCAGTAGCTACAGTCCCGGCTAAGAATATCAGCACCCTTGCATTTATGCAGATAATGTGCAATACCTTCTTAAATAACTACTTTCGATCTTCACACGTTCATCTGTTTTATTTAACAGCACATGATCAAACAATAAGAATGCAAATATAAGAAAAATCTGTAATGTCTTCAAAACTGAAAAGTGTCTCTGATCATGATTTTTGGTCCTTTTCTAGTTCTTGTTGCAGCCTTTGGTAATGATGATGCTTCCAGATGTTTCTTGTAACCACCAATCAGCGTCCTGCTCCTTTCTGCTGCCAGTTTCTCCAGCTCTTCAACTACAACCCTCCAGTTCTTCACTGTGGAGGATTCCTTTGACTAACTGCACATTTCAGGTCTCACCATTGGTTCTCAATGGGACTGAGGTCATCACTGACTCATCGCTGGTCACTCCGGAACAGTCCAAGGTTTCCTCTTGAACCAGTCCTGGTTCTTCTGGATGTGTTCTGGGTGTCCTGCTGGAGGACCCAGGACCTTCCATTGACACCCAGTTTTCTGACCCTGGGTAGAACATTTCTCACCATAATGCCTTGGTAACCTTCTGATTTCATTATGCCCTTAATACATTCAAGACTTTCAATACCTGAGGCAACCCCACAGCATTATGGGACCTCCACTGTATTTGGCTGTAGGTAGGGTTTCTTTTCTTTAAATGTTTTAGAGATCTTTGTTTAAAAGATTCACTTTGTCATCTGTAAATAAAGATCTCTAGTTTGGTTTCATTGGTCGTCGCACCATTTTCCCAGAAGGATTCAGGTTTGTCCAGGTGGGTCTTGGTGAAGATCAATCAGGTTCTAGTGTTTCTCTTTCAGCAGTGAGGTCTTCCTCCGACCGTAAAGCCCTTCTTGGTTCAGTGTCCGGCGTATGGTATGGGCTTAGACCTTTACCAAACCTCTCCAGGTCAGCCTGGAGATGGATGTCATGTGAGGTGTTTCTTCAACGGCTCGCACCAACCTTCAACATCTGATATCAATCAAAAACATTGTGAACCGTGGAACCAGATACACCAAGGTCTCTAGAGATGCCTTATAGACTTGTGAACACTGATGTTTGGTGATAATAGTTTTTCTGACATCCTCAGACTCTTTTCTCTTTTCCATTTTCACAGATGAAGTAAGTAGAACAGACTGTTGTATCACTTTAAAATGGATGATTGGTTAATTTCTACCATGTGGGTACCTGCAACCTGTCACAGTTGAGTTGAATTACACTGCAAATGAGAATTTATTTCCTCCAACAAAACTGATTTGAACTGTTCTAAAGCAGGGCTATTCAACCATGTGCCATGGGGGGCAGAGAGTCAAAACAAGAATTCACTGATTAGCAAGAGGGAACTAGTCAGTGAGATTACCTGCTGTAGTCTTTGGTTGGAATAAAAAACCTGCAGGCTCTCGGCCCTCCAAGGCACTTGGTGTGTGAAGACTGAAGGTTGTTTCAATTTCAAATTATTTCAGAAGATGTTGTTTATTATTATCATTTATTATTATTATTATTATTATTATTATTATTATCTATACTATACCTGCATGTCTGTCCAAGGTCTGTAATAAGGACTGGAGTTACCTGCAGGTTGGTCAGTAGTGAGGTCAGTAGTTATATGCAGGTCGGTCAGTAGTGAGGTCAGTAGTTACCTGCAGGTTGGTCAGTAGTGAGGTCAGTAGTGAGGTCAATAGTTACCTGCATGCAGGTCGGTCAGTAATGAGGTCAGTAGTTACCTGCAGGATGGTAAGTAGTGAGGTCAGTAGTTACCTGTAGGTCGGTCAGTAGTGAGGTCAGTAGTTACCTGCAGGTCGGTCAGTGCCATCTTGGTCATGCAGAACTCGCAGGTCGCCTCTCTGTGTTTGCATTTCCAGCTGAGGTGGTCGGGAATCTCCTTCCTCATCATTCTCTCCTTACATTTACCCAACGGACACGGAACCTCGAAGTACAGACAGACAGTCAGATGGTCCTGAGAGACAGACAGGCAGACAAACAGAGAGACAGAGAGAGAGACAGACAGTGATTACCAAAAAAAGGAATATGATACCAGAGCTGTTTCTCCTACTTCCTTTCTGAACCCTCCTCGCCTCATCTCCTCTGCCTTTGATTCTCTTCAATGTGCCACCATCTTCTCCAAGCTAGATCTCTGGAACACTTACCACTTGGTCAGCTTCAGGGAAGGGGATGAGGGGAAGATGGCATTCAACACACCAATCGGCCACTTTGAGTATCTGGTCATGCCGTTTGGCCTCACCAAAGCCCCAGCAGTATTCCAAGCCCTGGTCAACGACGTCCTCCATGACATGCTCAACCAGTTCGTATCTCGTTGACATACTCATCTTTTCTTATTCCCCCCAGGAACACATTAGCCATGTCCGTCAGGTGCTCCAGCGGCTGCTGGAGAACAAGTTGAATGTCAAAGTGGAGAAGTGCGACTTCCACGTCCCCACAGTGTCCTTTCTGGGCTACATCTTCTCTGAGGGGGAATTCCGTATGGACCCGGCCAAGGTCAAGGCAGTCCTAGACTGGCCTCAACCCACTACACGTAGGGAACTGTAGAGCTTCCTGGGCTTTGCCAACTTTAACCGGCGGTTTGTCGTATTGTCCTGATGCTTTCTCCCGCTGTTTTTCTTCGGAGGACGACCACTCCAGCCATGAGAAACATCCTGCTTGCTTCCGGCCTGGTGGCCGCTGTCACCTGGAGGATTGAGTCCATTGTGAAGGAGGCCCAGCACCTCCAGCCAGACCTAGGGAATGGCCCTGCCAACCGCCTGTTTGTCCCTGATGCCGTCCGCTCAGGTACTCCAGTGGGGCCAGCAGCTCTAAGCTCACCTGCCATCCCGGGGTGAGCCGCACCCTAGCCTTCCTCCGCAGACACTTCTGGTGGCCAACTATGGTGAGTTATACCCGCACTTTTGTTCCTGCCTGCTCAACCTGTGCCTGTAACAAGTCTTCCACCCAAACCTCTTCAGGTCTGCTGCCGGTGGCCCGGCAACCTTGGTCCCACATCTCCCTGGACTTTGTTACCGGGCTACCTCCATCTGACGGACACACTGTCATCCTCACCATAGTCGACCGGTTCTCCAAAACTGCCCACTTCATTCCCCTACACAAACTGCCCTAATTAATAAGACTGCCAAGCTTCTCATTCTGCACGTCTTCAGGATCCATGGCCTGCCCCAGGACATGGTGTCCGATAGGGGCCCTCAAATCATCTCAAGCTTCTGGAAGGCATTCTGCACCCTCCTCGGCGACACCACCAGCCTCTCCTCCGGCTATCACCCGCAGACCAACGGACAGTCTGATCAGGCCAATCAGTCCCTGGAGACAGCGCCACACTGCCTCACCTCTTCAAACCCCACCACCTGGAGTAAGTACTTACCCTGCGTGGAGTACGCCCACAATTCCCTCACCTCCTCTGTAACTGGGCTCTCACCATTCCACTGCTCCTTTAACTACAAATCTCCACTGTTCCCTGCTCAGGAAGAGGAGGTTGCTGTACACACCGCCCAGGACTTCATCCGCCGTTGTCGCTGGACCTGGAGAAAGGCCCAGGCAGCTCTGCTCCACTTCTCCTGCAGGTACCAGTAGCAAGTGGATCGTCACCGCACCCCTGCCTCCCGCTATGCTTTAGGGCAAAATGTCTGAGTCCCAGAAGCTGTCCCCCAGATTCATCGGCCCCGTTACCAAGTCAAGTCAAGTCAAGTCAAGTAGTTTATTTGTCACATGCACACACGAGGTGTGCAGTGAAATGCAAAAGTGGCAATGCTCACGGGAATGTGCAAAGGGCAATAGTTCACAGTATTTACAGTAAAAAAAAATATATTTACAATATTTACAGTATTATGGTAATTACAATAATTACAGTAAGAGCTCTTATATAAAAAACAACACAATATATACATTAAGAGCACTGTGGAAATGAAAACATAAAATATAAAATAAGAGGTAGGTAGGGGAACTCGTATGAATGTAATATACTATAAATTATGTGTAGTCATTACCTAAGTGTGTGTGTGTGTGTGTGTGTGTGTGTGTGTGTGTGTGTGTATAAGAGGGGCAGTGTGTGGGTCTTGGTGAGGTCAGAGTTCACAGTCCTGATGGCCTGGGGAAAGAAACTCCGTCTCAGTCTCTGTTTTGGCAGCGTGACTACAGAGGTGCTTGCCTGACCGCAGCAGCTGAAACAGTCCGTTGTTGGGGTGGTGAGGATCCTCCATGATCCTGCAGGCTCTGGTTCTGCACCTCCTGGTGTATAAGTCCTGCAGAGTGGGGAGTGTAGTTCCAATGGTGCGTTCAGCCGAACACACTACTCTCTGCAGAGCCTTCCTGTCCTGAGCGGAGCTGTTGCCGAACCAGGCAGTGATGCTTCCAGTCAGGATGCTCTCTACAGCTCCAGAGTAGAAGGACTGAAGGATCCTCCGGGAGACTTTAAATTTCCTGAGTTGCCTGAGGTGGTGGTAGAGGCGCTGCCTCGCCTTCCTCACCAGAGTGTCCGTGTGTGTAGTCCATGTCAGATCTTCGGTGATGTGGAATCCCAGGTATTTATACCTGCTCACCCTCTCCACAGTAGTCCCATTAATCCCCAATGGTGAATATGTTCTCTGTTGTGTCCTCCTAAAGTCCACAATCAGCTCCTTAGTTTTGGTGACATTCAAGAGGAGGCTGTTGTCCTGGCACCAGAGTGACAGATCAGCAACTTCCTCCAGGTAGGCCTTCTCGTCGTTGCTGGAGATCAGGCCCACCACCACTGTGTCATCTGCAAACTTGACGATGGAGTTGGAGCTGAACCTGGCCACACAGTCATGTGTGTACAGGGAGTAGAGTAGGGGGCTGAGAACGCAACCCTGGGGCGGATCCTGTGTTCAGGGTGAGGGGGTTGGAGGTGTGTCTACCCACCCTGACTACCTGGGGCCTGGCAGTCAGGAAGTCCAGGATCCAGGCACACGGGGGTGTTCAGTCCCAGCTCAATCAACTTTCCAGCCAGTCTGGAGGGGACTATGGTGTTGAAAGCTGAACTATAGTCAATGAACAGCAGTCTCACATAGCCCCCCTTCCAGCTGTCCAGATGAGAGTGTGGTGTGCAGTACCTGGGAGACAGCATCATCCGTGGATCTCAGACTCAGACTCAGCCAGGGAGATGTTGAATATAGTGGTGAACACTGGAGCTAGCTGATTAGCACAGGTCTTCAGTACTCGCCCCCAGATATGCCATCCAGACCAGCAGCTTTCCTGGTGTTCACCCTCATCAGAGCCCTCCTCACATTGTGCTCGGTCACAGAGAGTGTGTGAGTGTGCGGTAGCTAACGGTGATGTTGTTAGCCGGTGAGCTAGCGCTGTTGTTGCTAGCCTCAAACCGTGCGTAGAATGTGTTCAGGTCGTCCGCTAGGGATGCGTCGGCACTCACAATTGCGGGGGGTCTGCCCTGGTAGTCTGTTATAGTCCGTAGCCCCTGCCAAAGGCGTCTGGTGTCACGCTGCTCCATCTGCCCCCATCTCTAAGATAATTAATCCTACAGTGGTCAGCCTCCAGCTGACTCGCCTCCTCCGCATTCCATCCTTTCTTCCATGTGTCCTGTATTAAGCATGTCTGTTCCAGCGCCCTGGCTCCGGCCCCCACCACCCCTCTTCCGCCCCGTCTCATTGATGATCACCCTGTATATTCGGTACGTTGTCTGCTGGATGTTTGCCGACGAGGTAGGGGTCTACAGTACCTGGTCGATGGGGAGGGATCGACCAGGTACGGCCCAGAAGAGAGGAGCTGGGTTCCCACCAGGGACATTCTGGACCCCTCCCTCATTACCGACTTCTATCAGCACCACCCTGATTGGCCTAGCCTGCATCCCTCTCTACCTCTGCTCCCTAGTGTCTCGGTTTCCCATCGCGCTGCTGCCGCATTCCTGTCTAGCATCATCATCACACCATCATCCCCTACTTAAGCCCTGCTCACTGGTTGTTTGTTGCTAGTTCGTTTTCCCTCGTCCACAGCCGCTAAACCTGCTTAGCTCTAGTTCTATCAGTCTGTAGTTTCCCATTCCTGCCTGTACCTTGTGTTGCCTTGCTGTTTCAGTAAAGCCTTTTTTCCTACTCCTGTCTCCGGTTTCATGTCTGCTCCTGGGTCTACTGGTTCAGCCTCAACAGGTGCTTGCACTGCTGCCTCACAGCAAGAAGGTCCTGGGTTCAAATCCTGCCTGGGGCGCTGTTAACTCTGGGGTGCCCAGGTGAGTTTGCATGTTGCATGTTGCATGTTTGCTCACATGGGTCTCCTCCTATAAATAACCCCATCTAAAAACATGCAACATCCTGTCCTGTCCCTGACCACGATGAGGATCTACAACTGGAATTGGTTTGCGGGCGCCGAAAGAAAAAAGGGCTGCCCACTGCTCCTGGCTGCCCCTGGAGGAAGGTCGGCAAGGATGGGATAAATGCAGGAGAAAGATTAATTTCGGACACCCTACCTGCATGTGTGTGTTGTGTTTGGCGGTCACTTCCCCTTTTTTCCCCCTCCTTTATTTATTCAGGGAAGACAATTGAGAGCGAGCTCTCTTTTACAATGCCACCCTGATTACAATGTAACACATACAAAATAGAACTATGTTACGACAAAACAACACAAGATAAAATCACAAAACAAAGTCACAAGATCCAAGAATAAAAGACAAGACTATGAGAAACATGTACAGTCGACATGGAGCACACCTTCGACCAGAACCTTGAACCTTTCCAGAGAGACAGTTGGTCCAGCTTTAGGGAGTCCTGCAGCCTGTTCCACTTCTCAGGTGCATAAAAGCTAAAGGCAGACTTTCCTGCATTGGTGTTACACCGCGGTACGTTCAGCCTTATATATGATTGCAGTCTAGTATGGTGTTCTATGTTTCTAAAATTCAAAAATGAGGACAGGTATAGTGGCAGCTTACCAGTCAGTGCTTTAAAAATAAATTAAAGAGAATGTTGTTCTCTTCGAGTGGCAAGGGACGGCCATCCAACTTTGCTGTACAGAACACAGTGATGGGTGAGAAACCCATCACCAGTAATAAAACGCAGAGCACTATGGTATACTGCATCAAGAGACTTCAGAGAGGTGGGCGAGGCATGCATAAACAGAACATCACCATAGTCAAAGACAGATAAAATTGTTAATTGCACAATTAATTTTTTGGCTAATAGTGGAAAAACAGGACTTATTTCTATAAAGAAATCTTATCTTTCCCCTTAGTTTTTTGGTGAGGTGTTCCACATGGGTCTGGAATGATAGTCCACTATCTAGCCAAATACCCAAATATTTATAAGAGGCAACAATTTCTATTTGCATCCCCTCGAGAGTGTGAATACCTATACTGGCATCAGTCCCGCGAGACCTTGAAAACAACATTGTGACGGCCCCAGGCCTGGGTTTTGTATATTGTTTTGTGTACAGTGTACTGTTGGTTGGTTTGTTGGTTTGTTGCAGGTCTGAGGCAGTCGTGTCATTAGGTTGACAGGGAGCACCTGGCCAGCGTTCCCAGTTAGGCCTATTTAACCCCGCCTTCCCAGACGCCAGCTCTCTCTGCTCGGCTCACTCCACTTCCAGCACCAAGCCAGCGTGCTGGTCTTTTCCTTTGTTTTGCCTTATTTCGCACTAACAACATGCACCACACATGGATCATTACACCCATACACTCTCCTACACCCCTGATACTGATTTTCATATCCCATATGATTGAGTAGCCTATTTTGAGTTAATAAACTTTGGTTGATTGTAATTTAGTTTGGGTGCACATCTCCTGTTTTGTTGCGGCCTATGAGCTGGTCGTAACAACATACATTTAGTCTTGTCAGAATTTAAGACAAGCTTATGGCCAATAAGGGACAACTGGAAAGCATCAAAAGCAGACTGCAGATTTGCAGCGGCCGTTCTAAGAGTGGATCCTGCACTGTATAGTCCTGTATAGGACTGTATCGTCCGCATAATAATGAACAGAACAGTGTGGGAGGGGGGCACAATGTTATTAATATAAATAGTAAATAAAAGTGGACCCAAAATGGACCCCTGTGGGACACCCATACCAATCACAACAGTTTGATTTAAACTAGGGCTGTCAAACGATTACAATTTTTAATCAGATTAATCACAGGGATTAATTTAGATTAATCACGATTAATACCCATTCATTATTAATTGTGTTTCATTTTGTGGGGGCAAAAAGACTCATGACAGAAGTCAATATATACACTTAACATGTGTTTTATTTAAACTATAGAACAGATATGGTGTCCAGATATCAAAATAAAAATTAAAAAAAATAAAACATACCAACCACACCATATTTACCAACCACATTTTTCCTTTCTTTTTTTTTAATCAACCAAATATCCATATTAATGTGGCCCTCTTACTCATCTTTTAGCCAGCTGCTGAGACAGACTAACTTGTTTACATTACCGGAGAGTAGAGCTGACCGCTTCTTATGTACAATGTTACCTGCGACTGAGAACAGTCTCTCACATGGAACGGTGGTTGCAGGAGTGGCGAGATATTTGCGAGCCAGCAGTGCCAGCTTGTCATGGGCTGTGTGCAAACTACTTTATGTCGGTCGATTGTCCCGTCTTGGGTTTTTTTGTACTCAAACTTCCCATCGAGAGGGCCAATACGTTGTTTAGAGTCGTCCATCTTTATCGAGTTGGTTCTGCCACCAGATAGCGTTGGAGCACCAATCCGCGCCAGTGAGTGGAATTGTGGGATTTTGAGTCATTGTGCATGTGTTAATTGCGTTAAAAAATTGAATCAAATTAATCATGCAAATTAATTAATCTGGATTAACGCGTTAATTTTGACAGCCCTAATTTAAACCTATCGGCAACAACAGCCTGTGTCCTCCCGGTAAGATAATTTGAGAACCAATTGACAGCTAACCCTAACCCTAACCTATTGAGGATAGTTTATTTAATAAAATGCTGTGATCCACCGTATCAAATGCCTTTGACAGGTCGATAAAAAGTGCAGCACAGTGCTGGCGACTATCAAGACTGCTGACTATGTCGTTCACCACGAGTGTTGTGGCTGTAACCGTACTATGTCCCGGTCTAAACCCTGATTGTTGTGGCTGAAGAATATTGAATGCCTCCAAGAAAGCCTGTAACTGCGAATTAACTAACAATTCGAGAATCTTGGCTAGACAACATAGTTTTGAAATTGGACAGTAGTTATCTAGTTTAGTAGGATTACCACCTTTAAGCAGCAGTATAACCTGTGCAGCTTTCTACACGGCAGGGATTTCACCAGAAACAAATGTCAGATTGAACAAGTGGGCAAGTGGGGATGCTATCACGTGAGCACTAAGGCGGAGAAGATAAGGATCAAGATCATCCTCACCTTTAGATTTCTTAGTGCTTAATTGTGAAAGAGCATTAAAAACTTCAATGTGGCTTACTGGTCTAAGAGTAAAGCTGCCACAAACATTGGGAGAGCTCCCAGCTACCAAACCAGGGGCATGGTCCGCTGAAGGTATACTAGCAGACAATCTATCAAAGTGGTGACCAGAGGATATAAAATGGTGGTTAAAAACATCAGACATACACTATATTGCCAAAAGTATTCACTCACCCATCCAAATAATTGAAATTAGGTGTTCCAATCACTTCCATGGCCACGGGTGTATAAAATCAAGCACCAAGGCATGCAGACTGTTTCTACAAACATTTGTGAAAGAATGGGTCGCTCTCAGGAGCTCAGTGAATTCCAGCGTGGTACTGTGATAGGATGCCACCTGTGCAACAAGTCCAGTCGTGAAATTTCCTCGCTCCTAAATATTCCACAGTCAACTGTCAGTGGTATTATAACAAAGTGGAAGCGATTGGGAACGACAGCAACTCAGCCACGAAGTGGTAGGCCACGTAAAATGACGGAGCGGGGTCAGCGGATGCTGAGGCGCATAGTGCGCAGAGGTCGCCAACTTTCTGCAGTCAATCGCTACAGACCTCCAAACTTCATGTGGCCTTCAGATTAGCTCAAGAACAGTGCGTAGAGAGCTTCATGGAATGGGTTTCCATGGCCGAGCAGCTGCATCCAAGCCATACATCACCAAGTGCAATGCAAAGCGTCGGATGCAGTGGTGTAAAGCACGCCGCCACTGGACTCTAGAGCAGTGGAGACGCGTTCTCTGGAGTGACGAATCGCGCTTCACCATCTGGCGATCTGATGGACGAGTCTGGGTTTGGCGGTTGCCAGGAGAACGGTACTTGTCTGACTGCATTGTGCCAAGTGTAAAGTTTGGTGGAGGGGGGATTATGGTGTGGGGTTGTTTTTCAGGAGCTGGGCTTGGCCCCTTAGTTCCAGTGAAAGGAACTCTGAATGCTTCAGCATACCAAGTGATTTTAGACAATTCCATGCTCCCAACTTTGTGGGAACAGTTTGGGGATGGCCCCTTCCTGCTCCAACATGACTGTGCACTAGTGCACAAAGCAAGGTCCATAAAGACATGGATGGGAGAGTTTGGTGTGGATGAACTTGACTGGCCTGCACAGAGTCCTGACCTCAACCCGATAGAACACCTTTGGGATGAATTAGAGCGGAGACTGAGAGCCAGGCCTTCTCGTCCAACATCAGTGTGTGACCTCACAAATGCACTTCTGGAAGAATGGTCAAAAATTCCCATAAACACACTCCTAAACCTTGTGGAAAGCCTGCGAGTCAAGGCAGGTGAGCCAATACTTTTGGCAATATAGTGTATCTGTCTTGCATGTGTTAGTGCATGTGTGCACCCAAATGCGAATAAATGAATCTTGCAAAGGCATTGATGAACTTGCTGACGTAGTCTGTTCGCATACAACTTTCTAAGATCACATGATTATTCTGACTAAGAAGATTAAGGTTTTCCCTAACAGCAGACCTTGGATGTCTAAATCAGTGAAGTCTTGTCTGCAGAAAAGAAGCTGTCCCTTAGTCAGGGAGTGGCTTTTGATGTATGTGTAGCCACAGAGCAAGTCAAACTTGAAATCCTAAGGGCTAAACAAAAGTATAAAGCGATGGTAGAGGCCAAATTGGCTGCAAAGAATCTTGGCTCAGCCTGATTAAGCATAAAAACAATCGCATCACAGCATTACTTTGGATGGCTTTAGCTCAGATAAGGAACTTGCCAATGTCCTTAATAAATTCTTGATTTGATTGGTTAAATTGAAGACGCAAACTTAAACCAAATTGTTAGGTGGGCTGGTAAGCTCTTACAGGTGAGCCTTGACTCAACCTATCAGTTCTATATACCAATCAGCTACTGTGTGAGGCCAGTTCTATTCTTCAGGACTCTTCCCAGGTCAGTTCTATTCTTCAGGACTGTTACCTTGCATAGCGAATTTCAGCTTCTTCCTTCTGGCCGGCGGTGAAAGGCACCACAGCGCAAAACAAAGTGATATAGAAATGCCATGGAACCTGCAGCTATCACACTGCTGAGCAGCAGATGACCTTTTAAAGAATTGAAAAGAGTTCTGTACTGTTTAGACTGTTCTGTACTGTTTCAGTTTTATATTTACCCTTTACATTTTACTGACTACAAGTTTTATATGAGTTAATGTTTTACATTGTTAATGTTGTAATTCTAACTTAAATTTTTGTCTTTTTAACTGAATGCCGAATCTCCTGCCTGCAAAAATTTACCTTTGGGTATTAATAAAGAAACCTTGAACCTTGAACAACAGACCCGAGATCAGCTGGATACAGACTGTCAGTGTACAATAACAGACCCGAGATCAGCTGGATACAGACTGTCAGTGTACAATAACAGACCCAAGATCAGCTGGTTACAGACTGCTGGGAGCACTGTGAGAATCATGTTTTTTGACTTCTCCAGTTAACACCATCCAGCCATCCAGAAGCTTGCAGCCATGCAGGCAGACCATGCCATGGCACATTGTATTACGGACTACCTCATCAGCAGGCCGCAGTTTGTTCATCTACAGAGAAGCATGTCGGATACACTCGTGAGCAACACGGGTGTACCCCAGGGAATGGTACTGTCGCCATTCTTGTTCACCCTCTACACCTCAGACTTTAGATTTAACTCTGGGTCTACTTATCTCCAGAAGTTCTCGGATGATTCATCCATCGTGGGTTGCATCAATGAGGACAACGAGGATGAGTACAGGAGTCTGGTGGAGAGATTCGTCAGATGGTGCGACGGCAACCACCTACAGCTCAATGTCAGCAAGACAAGAGAGCTCGTGGTGGACTTCCATCGGAATAAGAGGCTCTTACAAGTTCCTGAGGGTGCACCTCAACAATACACTGGACTGGTCAGATAACACTGATGCCCTCTACAGGAAAGGTCAGAGCAGACTGTACTTCCTGAGGAGGCTCAGATCATTCAACGTGTGCAACAGGCTGCTCCATGTTCTACCAGACTGTGGTGGCCAGTGCACTCCTCTTTGCTGTGGTATGTTGGGGAGGTGGCATCAGTTGTAGGAGAGAACCTGGACAGTCTGGAGGAGGTGGCTGAGGGGAGGATGAGATCTAAAATCAGAGCCATCTTGGAGAACCCATCCCACCCCCCTCTATGATGAGATGAACGGGCTGAGAAGCTCCTACAGCCACCGTCTCATCCATAGTGTGGTACGGTGGCACAGTGCTTGCACTGCTGCCTCACAGCAAGAAGGTCCTGGGTTTGATTCCCTATTGACTCTGGGGTGGGTTATCTCCCGGGCCTTTCTGTTTGGAGTTTGCATGTTCTCCCTGTGCTCACATGGGGTCCTCTTCCACAATAAGGACCCCAATTGGAAAAACAAAAGCATGAAGATCGCTATCTCCTGTCTTGTCCCTGACCACGATGTGGACATCAAGATCTGGAGCGTCGCCAACGAGAGGGCTGCCTGCTGCCCCCGTAACGGATGGGTTAAATGCAGAGGACTAATTTCCGCAGCCACCCTCCCTGCATGTGTGTGTTTGGCGGTCACCACTTCCTGTGTGTGTGTGACATCATGTGGATTAACAAAGTGTTCTTCCTCTTCTGTACAACACTACCGCCAACATCAACCCCTGAGCCTGGTGCTTTCTTCTTGACCCCCACCACACACACACCTACCTCGACCATATGTACAACTGTATTGCACTAAGCTATTATTTCTTGCACTACTTATATTATATTATATATATATATATATTTTTTTTATACAACCTTTATCCAAACTTGTTTTCTTGTATAGTGATGTGTGCCTCTCTCTTGTTTTGTACTGCTGCATATCTGTAATTTCCTCTCCGGGACAATAAAGAGCCATCTAATCTAATCTGACCTAGATGGTCAGTGTACTATCTACAGTATATCGAGTTTTCCTCTGGTCCAGGTATGTTAGTCAACCTTACACTGTATAACGTGGATACAGGATATTGTTTACATTATTGTTTCGTTATTATTCGTAGACGAAAATGGCATTCAATTTTGTCATAGTTTTTGTTCGTGAAGTTGCATTTTTATTTTGGTATTGTCTCATTTTCATCATGGTAATGGTTTTCGTCAACAAAATTAACACTGTAATAAAGTTAATAGGATCTGCTGACACTCCTAGCAGCCCTAACCCTAACTCCTCTAACGTGACGTAAATGTATAATAGAGGTATAAGTGATATGTACATAATTGTACATAATTAATTAGCTATTAATTAATTTCTCCTCACCGGGACCTGCTGGAGACTCATCTGCTCCTGGCATCCGTTGGCTTCACTGCGACAGTAAACCTTCAGTGCCATGATCTCTCTATGGCAGCAAACATCTCTGAAGATCTGCAACAAAACCATAGGAGAAGTTAGAAAACTAGTCAACAACCAGCCAAACTGGATCTAGATAGCTGTGACACTTTCAACTCTCTACGGTAGCAGATATCTCTGAACATCCTAGTAATTATATCTGGAAGCTGCTGAAAGTATTTTCAGTATTTTATTCATATCTAGAAGGTGGTGAACAGTATTTTCTAGTAGTATTTATATCTGTCTTACATACCTTGTCTTTAAACAGAGGCTCCCTGTCTGCTGGACACACCGGATTAGGATGACTGAGGAGGAGGAGAGGAGAGGAGAGGAGGGGGAGAGGAAGAGAGAAGGAGGAGGCTATTTAGTGATGATTCAACATCTCTTGTGTTTGAGTATCTGGCCTCTATTTTGTGATGATCAGTAGGGGGCGTGTCAGTGATGATCAGTAGGGACGTGTCAGTGATGATGAGTAGGGGGCGTGTCAGTGATGATCAGTAGGGGGCGTGTCAGTGATGATCAGTAGGGGGCGTGTCAGTGATGATCAGTAGGGGCGTGTCAGTGATGATGAGTAGGGGCGTGTCAGTGATGAGGAGGAGGGGGCGTGTCAGTGATGATCAGTAGGGGCGTGTCAGTGATGATCAGTAGGGACGTGTCAGTGATGATCAGTAGGGGGCGTGTCAGTGATGATCAGTAGGGGGCGTGTCAGTGATGATCAGTAGGGGGCATGTCAGTGATGATGAGTAGGGGCGTGTCAGTGATGATGAGTAGGGGGCGTGTCAGTGATGATCAGGAGGGGGCGTGTCAGTGATGATTAGTAGGGGCGTGTCAGTGATGATGAGTAGGGGCGTGTTAGTGATGATGAGTAGGGGCGTGTCAGTGATGATCAGTAGAGGGGCGTGTCAGTGATGATCAGTAGAGGGGTGTCAGTGATGATCAGGAGGGGGCGTGTCAGTGATGATCAGTAGAGGGGTGTCAGTGATGATCAGTAGAGGGGCGTGTCAGTGATGATCAGTAGAGGGGCGTGTCAGTGATGATCAGTAGAGGGGCGTGTCAGTGATGATCAGTAGAGGGGTGTCAGTGATGATCAGTAGAGGGGTGTCAGTGATGATCAGTAGAGGGGTGTCAGTGATGATCAGGAGGGGGCGTGTCAGTGATGATTAGTAGGGGCGTGTCAGTGATGATGAGTAGGGGCGTGTTAGTGATGATGAGTAGGGGCGTGTCAGTGATGATCAGTAGAGGGGCGTGTCAGTGATGATCAGTAGTGGGGTGTCAGTGATGATGAGTAGGGGCGTGTCAGTGATGATCAGTAGAGGGGTGTCAGTGATGATCAGGAGGGGGCGTGTCAGTGATGATCAAGCAGCACAGTGCAGCGCTGGTGTTTCGGTCTGGGATTTTCCCCGCCCACCAGCTCAGACGGCGCTCTGAGGTTTTTGTGGCTGAGGTGTCGGTATGCACCACAAAATCTTATTAGGAAGACTTATTGATTGGTTAACTAGCTATCAACTATTGTTGTTAACTAGCGACTGCCGTATGGCTTGTGATGATTCTTCAGTTTCCTGGTGGGAGGAGTTTTCATGGTTCCGCTGTGGTGAACAGTGCACTGCTTTTAAAGGGAAGTAAAAGAGCTGATTTGATTGGTCATCAGCTCACCACACCTACTGATGATGTAATCCTAATAAAACGGTTCCCAGAAACCAGTCGCCACGCCTTTGATTTATTAATATTTATAGATGATATGTATTATATATATAATAATAGAACAATAATACTATCTATAATAATATATGTATTATATAGAGTATAATAGTATATAGTATAATATACTAATATAATATACTAATAATAATATATGTATTGTATATATAATATATATAATGTAGAGCCTTCAACAGGAAGACTGAAGATGGACTGAGCATTAACTAAGGATACCTCTTCATCATCTTTGTCATCATCATTACTTTCATTCATCTTAAGAGACTGTACCGGTGATTAAGGGCTATACAAATAAAATGTGATTTGATTTGATCTTCTACATCATTGTCATCTTCATCATGATCTTATCATCATCATCATAATCTTCTACATCATTATCATCTTCATCATGATCATTATCTTCATCATCATCTTCACATTTCCAACTTTCATTTCCTTCAAAATCTACAATCTGCTTCTTCATCTTGAAACCATAACCATAAAGTCTGTCTGTGTCTCTACCTGCCAGCCTGTCTCTCTACCTGCCTGTCTGTCTCTCCTACCTCAGGATGTCAGTGATACAGGTCTGGCAGAAGCGGTGTCCACACTCGGTCTGTCTGGGCTGACAGAGGACCAGCCTGCAGGCCTCACAGCAGTACTTGGCCTCTGGACTTTCTACGAAGTGATCTCTGAAGCCTCCATGAAGTGGCAGGAAGCCTCGATCGCAACCCTGAGGGACTCCTAGGAGAACAAGATGAACAAGATGAGACCAAATAAAATTACACAAGACACAACAAGATTAATTAGATTAGATTGAATTAGATTGGATTCAATCATATATATATATATATATCAACAACAAATGTTCAGTTTTAGAGCAGACACTGACATTTAAATGTCCTAATGCATTAAGACCATGTTATTTATTAAAACATGCAAACATGTTGTCCCCCACAAATGATGCAGGTGTGAGCTGGTGATTGAAAAAATGACTGGTGTCACAGCCACGGTGTCCCCAACACTGCCGAAGTGCCCTTGGGCAAAGCACTTAACCCCAAACTTCAATGGCCGTTCAATGGCTGCGCTCTGCTCTCTGACCTGAAAATGCATGTGTGTGGGGTGATATGTTGTGTGTATATCTAGTCAGGGGTGTGTAGAAAAAGGATTTCACTGCATGTACATGTATGTGACGATTGAAGTTCATTCATGAAGATGCATCATTAAATCGGCCTAGTGGTGTAACAGTAACTGCCTTTCAAAGTTAGAAATGTTGACCTTCAATTATAGCACCCCCATCAATGTATTGAAGACAATGAGCAGATCAACATCACCGTGCTTGTCTGTAGATTATTGTGTTTGAACAGGGTTTTTTTTTCCATTGTAGCTACAAAACCATCAGCATTACCTCAACAAGTAAATAAATGCATAATAGAGAAACCCTTGACAGCAAAAATAATCAATATTCCTGCTGGACGTGTGATTTTACACCCCTATTCATTTACACATTACACTGAAAAAGGTAGTTTGGACAACAAATGATGTCACTTCCTGGTTCTGTTTAAAGAGAAGACAAGTGATTGGCTGAACTATTTACCTTGTGGCACAGTGGGATCGCTGGGAGGCCAGGGATTGGCTGAGCGATGAGGGGGCGGGGCAACAGGTGGGGCCAGGGAGAGGGGCAGGGCCAGGGAGGGCGCCACCTGCTGGAGGGGAATCTGCACCTCCCTCCCTTCAGCACTCCTCCCTGCTGACATGACCTGAGGAGAAGAGGAAAGGAGGGTTGGAGAGGAGAAGAGGAGAGAAGGAGAGAAGAGCGAGGGTTTTTAGACCTAGTACCAGTATTACTTAGTTACCTAGTTACTTAGTTAGTGGTGGACCTGTGGGTAGTGGCAGTTTCTGTTCCAAAACAAAGCCAAGGCCGGGTGTTGAAATCTCAGCGCCTGGCCTAGTGATCATTGAGTCACTGGTATTGATCACCAACCCAATCAACCCCACAGATATATTATGGTAATTCTGTGCTATGGGTCATTAACCTCAACTATTACACCTTTAAATACAATAAATGTACAATATCTTCTGAAATAATTAGTTCATGTTTTGACAGCCATGATGCAACAATGAGAATGCAAATATAAAAAACTCTTGTATGTCTCTGATCATGATTTTTGGTCATTTTCTAGTTCTTGTTGCAGCCTTTGGTAATGATGATGCTTCCAGATGTTTCTTGTAACCACCAATAATTTCTGCCGCCAGTTTCTCCCACTCTTCAATTGGTGACACCTGCAGGACAAACAGGGTCACTGCAGGTGGAGCAGCAGCAGGCCGGGTGACTACTGTGATTCTCTTGTTTATAATAAATATCATCACTACTGTAACTGCATCTCTTTCCATCTGCATTACGGTACAGAACGTGGACACAGGAAACATTTAGAAGTTACCTTCCATTTCAGTCAGACATGGCTGATAAAAACATCCCATAATAACAGGCTTGTTTCAGAGCCAAGCTACACAACCCGACTACATCGCTTCCAGCTCCGACCATCTCTGACCTCTTACCCCTGACCTCTACCCTGACCCATATACCTGACCTTTACCCTGACCCATATACCTGACCTTTACCCTGACCCATATACCTGACCTTTACCCTGACCTCTACCTTGACCCATATACCTGACCTTTACCCTGACCTCTAACCCCAGAATCAGCTGTTTCTGGTGGAGTGTTAAAATGTCCTCACTAGTCGTTCTCAGACACAAGTACATGAAAACATACACCTACACACACACCTATACACACACACAAACACACACACACACACCGTTGCTCAGAGGCCCCTGGGGGCCGATCTACCAGGTCACAGCTCTTCTCTGTTCTGGCCCACAGTGGTGGAATGAACTCCCCACTGATGTCAGGACAGAAGAGTCGCTCAGAACCCACCCACTACCCTGACCTTCCTCTTCTAGAAACACTACCCTGACCTTCCTCTTCTAGAAACACTACCCTGACCCTTCCTCTTCAAGAAACACTACCCTGACCCTTCCTCTTAAATCAAATCAAATCAAATCACATTTATTTGTATAGCCCTTAATCACCGTTACAGTCCCTAAGGGCTTCACAGTGCCCAACATGTGAAAATAATAAATGATTAGTACACGACATCCCCCAGCCTTAGACCCTCACAGAGGACAAGGAAAAACTCCCACAAAAACCTTATTGGAAAATTGGGAGAAACCTTTGGGAGGGGCTACTCAGAGAGGGATCCCCCTACCAGGACGGTTGGGCGTGCAGTAGATGCCGTGTTTGGGCAAGCAGAGTATACACAATATATGAAGGTTCATTTTGGTGGGACATCCACATCTGATGGGGCGGCATCTTAGTGATTGATCATTTGTCTTCACTTATTTGTCTCACTTGTTTAATAAAAGTAGGTATCTAACTTATTGATCTTTTACCTCAGCACTGGTTCTGCACTTAGATGCTTGTTTAGGAAGGAAATGCACTTACGATTTCTGGTGACTAGTAGTTCTCTACCTATGTTGAATTAACTTATTGTAAGTCGCTGTGGATAAAAGCGTCTGCTAAATGACTGTAATGTAATGTAATGTAGTGCTAGTACATTAATGGCCACAGTACTAGTGCTACTAATAGTACATTTAATGACTACAGTACTAGTTTAATAGCCACAGTACTAGTGATAGTACTAGTACATTTAATGAACACAGTGAGTTAATGAGTACTAATAGTTTGACTAGTATCTATTTATAACCAGAGTAATAGTACATACTAGTAATACCATTAACCCCTTACAGTTAGCCACTTACAGTTATCCGCTTCAGTCAGCTCCCTACAGTTAGCCCTCATCCATTAGCTCTATACAGTTAGCCCTCATCCATTAGCTCTATACAGTTAGCCCTCATCCATTAGCTCTATACAGTTAGCCCTCATCCATTAGCTCTCATCTATTAGCTCTATACAGTTAGCCCTCATCCATTAGCTCTATACAGTCAGCCCTCATCCATTAGCTCTATACAGTCAGCCCTCATCCATTAGCTCTATACAGTTAGCCCTCATCTATTAGCTCTATACAGTTAGCCCTCATCCATTAGCTCTATACAGTTAGCCCTCATCCACCGGCTCTATACAGTTAGCCCTCATCCATTGGCTCTATACAGTTAGCCCTCATCCATTAGCTCTATACAGTTAGCCCTCATCCATTAGCTTTATACAGTTAGCCCTCATCCATTAGCTCTATACAGTTAGCCCTCATCCATTAGCTCTATACAGTTAGCCCTCATCCATTAGCTCTCATCTATTAGCTCTATACAGTTAGCCCTCATCCATTAGCTCTATACAGTCAGCCCTCATCCATTAGCTCTATACAGTCAGCCCTCATCCATTAGCTCTATACAGTTAGCCCTCATCTATTAGCTCTATACAGTTAGCCCTCATCCATTAGCTCTATACAGTTAGCCCTCATCCACCGGCTCTATACAGTTAGCCCTCATCTATTAGGCTCTATACAGTTAGCCCTCATCCATTAGCTCTATACAGTTAGCCCTCATCCATTAGCTTTATACAGTTAGCCCTCATCCATTAGCTCTATACAGTTAGCCCTCATCCATTAGCTCTATACAGTTAGCCCTCATCCATTAGCTCTATACAGTTAGCCCTCATCTATTAGCTCTATACAGTTAGCCCTCATCCGTTGGCTCTATACAGTTAGCCCTCATCCACCGGCTCTATACAGTTAGCCCTCATCCATTAGCTCTATGCAGTTAGCCCTCATCCACCGGCTCTATACAGTTAGCCCTCATCCATTGGCTCTATGCAGTTAGCCCTCATCCACCGGCTCTATACAGTTAGCCCTCATCCATTAGCTCTATACAGTTAGCCCTCATCCACCGGCTCTATACAGTTAGCCCTCATCCATTAGCTCTATACAGTTAGCCCTCATCCATTAGCTCTATACAGTTAGCCCTCATCCACCAGCTCTATACAGTTAGCCCTCATCCACCGGCTCTATACAGTTAGCCCTCATCCATTAGCTCTATACAGTTAGCCCTCATCCACCAGCTCTATACAGTTAGCCCTCATCCATTAGCTCTATACAGTTAGCCCTCATCCATTAGCTCTATACAGTTAGCCCTCATCCACCGGCTCTATGCAGTTAGCCCTCATCCATTGGCTCTATACAGTTAGCCCTCATCCATTAGCTCTATACAGTTAGCCCTCATCCATTAGCTTTATACAGTTAGCCCTCATCCATTAGCTCTATACAGTTAGCCCTCATCCATTAGCTCTATACAGTTAGCCCTCATCTATTAGCTCTATACAGTTAGCCCTCATCCGTTGGCTCTATACAGTTAGCCCTCATCCACCGGCTCTATACAGTTAGCCCTCATCCATTAGCTCTATGCAGTTAGCCCTCATCCACCGGCTCTATACAGTTAGCCCTCATCCATTGGCTCTATGCAGTTAGCCCTCATCCACCGGCTCTATACAGTTAGCCCTCATCCATTAGCTCTATACAGTTAGCCCTCATCCACCGGCTCTATACAGTTAGCCCTCATCCATTAGCTCTATACAGTTAGCCCTCATCCATTAGCTCTATACAGTTAGCCCTCATCCACCAGCTCTATACAGTTAGCCCTCATCCACCAGGCTCTATACAGTTAGCCCTCATCCATTAGCTCTATACAGTTAGCCCTCATCCACCAGCTCTATACAGTTAGCCCTCATCCATTAGCTCTATACAGTTAGCCCTCATCCATTAGCTCTATACAGTTAGCCCTCATCCACCGGCTCTATACAGTTAGCCCTCATCCACCGGCTCTATACAGTTAGCCCTCATCCATTAGCTCTATACAGTTAGCCCTCATCCACCGGCTCTATACAGTTAGCCCTCATCCATTAGCTCTATACAGTTAGCCCTCATCCACCAGCTCTATACAGTTAGCCCTCATCCATTGGCTCTATACAGTTAGCCCTCATCCATTAGCTCTATACAGTTAGCCCTCATCCATTGGCTCTATACAGTTAGCCCTCATCCATTAGCTCTATACAGTTAACCCTCATCCATTAGCTCTATACAGTTAGCCCTCATCCATTGGCTCTATACAGTTAGCCCTCATCCATTAGCTCTATACAGTTAGCCCTCATCCATTGGCTCTATACAGTTAGCCCTCATCCATTGGCTCTATACAGTTAGCCCTCATCCACCGGCTCTATACAGTTAACCCTCATCCATTGGCTCTATACAGTTAGCCCTCATCCACCGGCTCTATACAGTTAACCCTCATCCATTGGCTCTATACAGTTAGCCCTCATCCACCGGCTCTATACAGTTAACCCTCATCCAATAGCTCTATACAGTTAGCCCACTTCTCATATTGACTGCTTCTTCACCCATGCGGTTTTAAATAGTATGCTGGTATATTCAATATTATACTGGCATTAGCTCATCAATAGTTTAATAATATAGTGGTTATTAATAGTAATAGTACACTGGTATATTCAATAGTAAACTGGTATATTCAACAGTATACTAGGATTATCCCATCCACATCGTAGTGGGGTTATCTGGAGTCCCAGTAGATTAAGTAGATTTACTGTCTGGTTTGTCTGCAGCAACACATTACCTCATCCTGCCTGCTAACGAAGCCCCTCTCACACACACACACACGCGCGCGCACACACACACACACACACACACACACACACACACACACACTTAGCTGTACCATTTGCTTCTATACAGTCTCCATTCCAAGCACGGTTGTAGTTAACTGGCAGATCCAACATGTACAGTGATATTTAAAGCGGATCTCCATACAGCCTCCATATCTTCTGCCAGATGTTCTCCAGCCCAACATACTCACATGAAGCAGACCGCAGGCCAACAACACTGGACACTCCGAGGCTTCAGGGATTCAGACCTTCAATCAGCCGGTCGGTTTCGGTTCGGTTCCGGTCCTACACACACCGACCTTGACTCCCAAAACCACAACGCCTCATGGTCCAGTTCACATACGGTACTGGGATCCAGTAAAATCCAGCGGGGAAACTGGACTGATCAGACTGGAAACCCCCTCCGCTACTTCCGCCCAGGAAATCCCCCATCTGCAGTTCCGCAGAGACCCACGGTGTGACGCCGTTTCCCGTTGTGATCTACTGTAGTATAGGAGTCAGAGCACAGACCTAAAACCTAAGGCACTGTATATGAATTTCTAATGCCCCTTTCTAAAGTCACATTGCTCAGGGTTAGGATTGTCTTCTTCTCGTCCCTTTGTGACATCCAGGACGTGGTGAATAAAAAGGAGTTAACTCTGACCAGACACAAATTAATTTTATTTTCAGAAAAACATTAATTTGCCCTTTGCCCATGACGTTAAGAATTTATCTAATAAATGTATGCTAGGTGTACAGTGGGTTTGCCTTCATTGCTCTCTCAAAGCCACAACTTTTCTGTCCCAACACTAAGACGCTGGAATGTCCCTTTAACAATAAACACAGCAGGAACCTTTCTGTTCGTCCTTCAGCTTTATTGTCCAGATCAGCGAGGACAAGACTCGATACACACACATGGGAATAACAGTATTCTATGGCAGAGAGAGAGGGCGAGAGACAGAGAGCGACAAGAGAGAGCTCTGTCTCACTCAGGAGATGATTCTGGTGTTTCAGGCTGCGTTCACAGCCAGCATGTTCTGGTGGGTTTATTAACCTCTGCAGCGTTTCCTCCTTTAGCTGGTTGGTCTCCAGGTGAGAACAACATTCACCAAATAACCGACGAGACGCCTGAAAACGTCTCAGTCCTCTAACAAGAGAGCTGTGGTGGTTCGTTAGGAGAGAGAACGGGATCCAACCAGCTACAGGAAACCACCCCAGAACACAAGGCATTATGGGTAGAAGGAGACTTGGTCAGTCTGGACTGATGCTCATGTTCAGATGTTTCTTCATGTGTTCTTAACTGGTATGAACACCAGAGAAGAGCAGACAAGTCCATCATGGTAGATCAAGTTACAGACTGGAACCAGGTTGGTCTGGACTCTCTAACCTGGTGGAATGACAGGTTACCAAAACTCAACCAATCAACCAGCTGCTGGGGGGTCATGGGACTTCTCTTCTAAACATTAAATCTTTCTTCTCTTTGACCTCTGTCCTCAGGATGCTCTCCAGAAGGAGGCACAGAAAGTAACAACTGGATTTTTACTAACTCTGGCTTTGTTTTCACACATCTATAAAAGGCCTAACACCCCTAGCAACAACAGTCTGACATCACCAGGACACACCTCCTTCCTGAGTTATCTCAGCATCTGGTCATCCAAGATGGCTGATCATGTTCTCATCAATATGATCCAAGCACATCAGTGCTGCCTGGGAAATACAAAAATAAATTCCTTGCAATGGACCCACCCCTGGTCAGAGGTCAGGTGTACAGACACTGAAAGTTCACAGAAGAGTTTCATTCCTAAAACAAGCAGCAGAAGTGTCATTAAAATAAAAGTTAGCATTGAGAAACACAATGAAGCAAAAAATCGAGCAAATAGGTTTGTAATGAAGCCCCTCCGATTTTGATTGACGGCCCAGAACTGATTGCTATTGGTCCAGCATGGTGAGAGCACAGTTCACAAGGGATGTTAAAATTACTGATCAATGAATCAACCAATTAATCAATTATTAGCTCACATTTTAACCACATGACAACGTTCTTCCTGCCTTCAGCAGATCAGGTTCATCAATCAATCAATCAATCAATCAATCCAATCAACTTTACATTGTCTGTCTGTATCTGGCATGTAAAGGAAATGATGGGATTGGGTTTCCACGGAGATGACCTCTCAGGGGAACAGGGCTAACAGGAATAACTTGTGTGATGACATCATAAAGGTCACAGGTCACTGTATGTCTCCTCAGAGCAAGGTCAAAGTTGAAGGTCAGAAGGTTGCCTCAGGAGGCCAGGGGCTTCTGGGACTCCACTGGAGAGGTGGACTCCTAAAACACAGTAGAATATAGTAGAATACCGTAGTAGTAGTAGTAGTAGTAGTAGTAGTGCAATAGGATTCAGTGAAACACAGTGCAGTTCTATTTGTTTATTTGTTTACCAACAAGCTAGTAGTT
Source organism: Hoplostethus mediterraneus (assembly GCA_034670385.1). Classification (NCBI taxonomy): domain Eukaryota; kingdom Metazoa; phylum Chordata; class Actinopteri; order Trachichthyiformes; family Trachichthyidae; genus Hoplostethus; species Hoplostethus mediterraneus. The sequence continues at coordinate 2,431,661 of JAXDDW010000065.1, forward strand.
CTCCTCCTTACCTCCTTCTGCTCCTCGGGTGTCGCCTCCTCCTCCTCAGAAGGAGAAACCTCCATCTTGTCGTCTTCTGCACCCCCCTCTCCTCCCTCCATCCCATGTTCAGCCTCCCATTCCTGCAGAACCTCGTCCAGGTTGAAACGACGGCGGTAGTTAACCAAGAAGTTCTTCACCTGAACCACTGACTTGTTACCAATCACATCGGAGATAGCCTGGAAGTCCCGCCCATATTTTCTGATAGCTGCATGTGATTGGAGCAGAGGTATACTTTAATGCTTAGGCCAAAGAATGTTATAATTAGTAATGATGTGTGGAGCTCTCCTCAGGATGCTAACCAAGGTCAGGATTAGCAGTGGTGACCTGGTTAGTCATCAGGTTAGTAGTGTTTACCTGGTTAGTGGGTTCTGGTTTAGGGGGTTACCAGTATCTACCCGGTTAGTGGGTTCCGGTTGAGGGGGTTACCAGTATTTACCTTGCACTGCTAGGAGTTGCTCCTCTGTCGTCCAGCGCATGTTAAACTTCTGATTCACCTGAGAGGAATCATCAGCAAGACAACGGCAGAATGATCACAACCCAGTCAGCAACAACAACCAGCAACTACAGCTGGGTACTTCACCTTTGAGGGGCACTGTTACTAACATCGAGTTTGGACCAAATAGTCTGCTGATCTACTGGTCTGCTGATCTACTGGTCTGCTGGTCTGCTAGTCTGCTAGTCTGCTAGTCCACTGGTCTGCTGATCTACTAGTCTGCTAGTTTGCTAGTCTGCTGGTCTACTGGTCTGCTGATCTACTAGTCTGCTGGTCTGCTGGTCTGCTAGTCTGTTGGTCTGCAGATCTACTGATCTACTGATCTGCCGGTCTACTAGTCGGCTGGTCTGCAGATCTACTGGTCTGCTAGTCTGCTGATCTACTGGTCTGCTGGTCGGCTGGTCTGCTAGTCTGCTAGTCTGCTGATCTACTGGTCTGCTGGTCTGCTAGTCTACTAGTCTACTAGTCTGCTGATCTGCTGGTCTGCTGATCTACTGGTCTACTGATCTGCTAGTCTGCTGGTCTGCAGATCTACTGGTCTGCTAGTCTGCTAGTCTGCTTATCTACTGATCTGCAGATCTACTGATCTGCTAGTCTGCTAGTCTGCTAATCTACTGGTCTGCTAGTCTGCTGATCTACTGGTCTGCTGATCTACTGATCTACTGATCTACTGCAACTTCTCCAGAAAGAGAACAATGTACATTAATTCACTTTGTTTCCCCACTTCTATTGCAACTGCTGTGTCCTGCGTTACTATGGTTACCACTGTGTTGCCATGGTTACCTCTTGTAGTCTGTACTCGTCCACTCCAGAGCTCAGCTTCTCCTTCAGAGCACTGTTGGTCTGTTTAATAGTCTGGATCTAGACAGGAAACATGACCATATTAGGAAACCTCATCAATCAGTACACACACACACACACACACACACACACACACACACACACACACACACACACACACACACACACACACACACACACACACACACACACACACACACACACACACACACACACACACACACACACACACACACCTGTCTTTTAATGGCGACCAGCTGGCTGTCCAGTTGCCGTATGACCCCTTGTCCCGAGGGGGCGCTAGAGGACACGGCAGCCACGTCTCCCTGGCTGAGGAACATTCCTTTAGGAGGCCTCTTCTTCATCCGGTGGACAGACTTCCCACACACAGACTGGTGGGAGGGCTGCCAACAGAAACCAGTACAGACTGGTTTAACTCATACCCATACATTAACGTAGATCTGGAGATCTAAATATGTACATCTAGATCTACTCTGAAACCAGACCAAGATGTTACCTTCTGACCAGCAGCTGGTTTGACCTCTGACCTCTCTGACCCAGATCCCACCTGGCACAAAGAAACAGTGAATAGTGAGGCTTTCTGTCATTAAGCAGCCAGTCAGTCAGTAACCAGTCAGCCAGCCAGTCAGTCAGTAACCAGTCAGTCAGTCAGTAACCAGTCAGTCATTCATTAAACCAGTCAGTCAGTAACCAGCCAGTCAGTCAGTAACCAGTCAGCCAGCCAGTCAGTCAGTAACCAGTCAGTCAGTCATTAAACCAGTCAGTCAGTCAGTAACCAGTCAGTCAGTCAGTCAGTAACCAGTCAGTCATTCATTAAACCAGTCAGTCAGTAACCAGCCAGTCAGTCAGTAACCAGTCAGCCACTCAGTAACCAGTCAGTCAGTCAGTAACCAGTCAGTCAGTCAGTAACCAGTCAGTCATTCATTAAACCAGTCAGTCAGTAACCAGCCAGTCAGTCAGTAACCAGTCAGCCAGTCAGTAACCAGTCAGTCATTCATTAAACCAGTCAGTCAGTAACCAGCCAGTCAGTCAGTAACCAGCCAGTCAGTCAGTAACCAGTCAGTCAGTCATTAAACCAGTCAGTCAGGCAGTAACCAGTCAGTCAGTCAGTAACCAGTCAGTCAGTCAGTAACCAGTCAGTCATTCATTAAACCAGTCAGTCAGTAACCAGCCAGTCAGTCAGTAACCAGTCAGCCAGTCAGTAACCAGTCAGTCATTCATTAAACCAGTCAGTCAGTAACCAGCCAGTCAGTCAGTCAGTAACCAGTCAGTCAATCAGTCATTAAACCAGCCAGTCAGTCAGTAACCAGTCAGTCAGTCAGAAACCAGTCAGCCAGTCAGTCATTAAACCAGCCAGTCAGTCAGTAACCAGTCAGTCAGTCAGTAACCAGCCAGTCAGGCAGTAACCAGTCAGTCAGTCATTAAACCAGTCAGTCAGTCAGTAACCAGCCAGCCAGCCAGTCATTAAACCAGTCAGTCAGTCAGTCATTAAACCAGTCAGTCAGGCAGTAACCAGCCAGTCAGTCAGTAACCAGCCAGTCATTCATTAAACCAGTCAGTCAGTAACCAGTCAGTCAGTCAGTCAGTAAACCAGTTTACCTCCTTCTTGTGGTCATCCTTGGCTGGTTCATAATCGTCACTGGGAATGTTTCTGTGACCGTCTTCCACCTCATCTTCACTGTGTGCGTACACACACACACACACACACACACACACACACACACACACACACACACACACACACACACACACACACACACACACACACACACACACACACACACACACACACACACACACACACACACACACACACACACACGTTATCACTTCTTCACTTCTTGCAGTGTTTTATCACCTTGGACTAAACTGGACTAGATTACAATAAACTAGTCTAAATAACCTGCAGTAAGTACTGCATTCAACCTCTGAGGGACTCGAACCTGCGGTGTTGTGCTTACCTGTCATCTCGGTCTCTCTTGTGTTTGCGGGCATGGCGGTCCATCAGACTAGTTTTACTGCGACTCTTCTTCCAGGAGTAATAGAACCGAACCAGACTGGCCATGGACTTATCTGGTAACTGCGCACACGCACACGCACACACACACACGCACACACACACACACACACGACAATTAGATCCATCTATCTAGTAACGCCTGTAGCCCAAACACCTGGCCACCCCAAACGACACACCTGGCACCCATGCAGCAATATAAAGTCCTTCACACGGAGGCTCTAGCAGTCCATCCAGCAGTGCACTCCTGTGTTGGTTTCAAACCAGTGCAGCACCATTTTGGTTTGTTTGATCCACATGGAGATTATAAAAGCGCTGTGATTTTATGTGTTTGCTTCTAGCCACTATGTGACGTCCTAATAGGCTAGTGACATTCAGAGTTTGGTTAAACTAGGTTTAAAATGAGTTCAAGAATTTAGTTTAACTAGGTTAGAACTAGGTTTAAAATGAACCGAAGATTTGAATGTAAATGAAAGTGATTTAAAAGATAATAGTAACTGGTTAACAAAAACAAGCCTCCAGCCAAAGTCTTCCCTAACCATTTGACACTGTTGGTGCATCAGAGCAAAATGGTGCCATGTGAAAGCCTACATATGTTGGGCATCTTAATGTCACCTCTCAATAACTGACTATAACACTATAATTTAAGATAACCTGATTCAAAAATTCAAAACAGAATAAAATGAAAATTGCGTTGTGATTATTGATTGTGTTTCTGACCATCTGCTGGATGCGGTGGAAGGTCTTCCCATGGAAGCTGAAGGCCTGCTCGAACAGCACTCGGTCCTCCACCGTCCACTCGTCCGGGAAGGGCGTGAAGTTGGGCAGGTCGGCCAGCGATTTCTCTATATTGTGTTTGTGCCAGAACAGCATGCCGAGCGCCTGAAGACGCCCACTCATTAGAACTAATACAACCCATTGCTGCTTTGGCATTGAACAGATTAGGCTACACACTCAAGTAAGACTTGGGGGCTGTTCCACAAAGCAGGCTTAGAAAAGCCGCGATTAACCTTGCAAGCCTGGTTTGAGTTAAGCTAACAAATCAATTGGGGCTAAAGCGGTTCCACGAAGTCCAAGTCAAGCTACCGTGATCGGGCTAAACCGAGCCAGGCTCAAGCAATCCAGATAATTGCGCGTGCACATTTATACAGTTTATTTAAGCAGCCCGAGAGGTCGATCATGGATCTGATCGATTCGTCATGGCGAAAAATTACAGTAAAGACAGAGCCGCAATGTTCAGGCCACTGAACAGCAACTTTTAGTGGAGGTCTATGGAGAATTCAGACATATTACAATGAAAAGGGAAATACGATTGCCATAAATAAAGGGAGAGAGAAAGATTGGCAATGAATTGCTGCTAGATTGAATGCGTAAGTAATTGTTGAATTAAAAACGAACAAATTGTATAGACCTTATTAAATATCATGTGTTCAACAATATTAAAGAACTGAAAAGCTAAAAATATTATAAATGAAACCATGCCATATATGAAACCTAATGACTGTCAATGTACTATCTATCGCCATAAATTATGTAGTAAAGGCTGTACGTAAGGTTTCATCTTACTACATTACAATCATCGTACTGTACTGGACCCTATATGGGGATCGAACTCACAACCTTAAGACTGAGAGTCTCATGCTCTACTGACTGAGCTGTTCTGGCTGGTTCTCACTTTTATTATATTTTTATGAAATAGGTTGTTTCCATCCTGGAAATTGATCGGTTGAAATCGTGTTCTACAGTGACTGTAAATCCCATACAGAAACAGTGAATGCGTCTCCTAGCAACCGTGGAAACATCTTGACATATATTCAAGATACTTTATTATTTCAATGAATTTGTTATATAAAAATAATTTAGAAAATAAAATAATATTGTGTCATCAAATAATTATTTCTATAAGTTCTAAAAGCAATACGGCAATTGAGGTCTCGCTGGACACTCACTGGTTAAATGGGGTTGCCTAGCAACGCTCTGAACCGTGACTGTATCCCCGATACAGCCTACATCATTTTATATTTTTTATTTTCTATTAACGTTACACTTTATGTCTGATAGTGTAGGTCTAGGGTAATAGTGTTGAACATTAGGATGGCAGTGTTACGGGAACACCGATTAAGCTTCAACTGTGGTTTAGCCTGATATCTAGTTTCAAAGCATAAGTTGCCACAACAACTTAGCTTGAACTATGTTGAGCTTGCTTTGTGGAACCGAATAAACCTGAAAATGAGCCAGACTAAGTGAAATAAGCCTGGATAAGTGGTAAGCTCGCTTTGTGGAACACCCCTCTGGACATGACACATTTTAGGAAGTACAGGCTGACGTTAGGCCCACTGTTTTGAAGAACATTCAAAGTAAAACTCTGAGTCACAGTTTCTTTTGGTGATAAAACATTACTTCATTAGGTCAGCAGTTCAATAATGTGTCCATAATTCACTTTAAGAGGCCAGCAGGTTTCCAGCTGCTGCCACCTACAGGCAGGAAACTTCTCCAACGAAAACAGCTTATCATGGTAAAATACCTGTTACAGGACTGTTAGCATGACGACATTACCTGCTCCATGTTGTAGCCGTGTTTCTCTTTAGCAATGGCGATGTATTCGTCCACTGCAACAGAAACAGCACAGCTGACATGAATATCCTGCTGCAAACACATATCGTCTTCCTACTGACGCTCATACATGTAACATGCTTACAGACCATGTCAGTTGCTACGGTGCCATGTTTTCTTACATTTGGTTTCAGCCAGAGTGCTGCTGGGTATCCAGACCAGCATGCCGAGGTTCTCTCTCTCCTGGGCCGCCTTGGCCACCTCTGGAAAACACACACACACACACACACACACACACACACACACACACACACACACATTATCACACACATTATTACTACTACTATTTCCATGTAGCTTGACATCCTGTAGTTTCTGGTCTGGTCCACAGCACAGAAGCTCCAGCTCACTAAGATGACTAGTGAATAACTTACTAGCTAACTAACTAAGATAAGATAAGATAAGATAAGATAAACTTTATTGATCCCGCCGTGGGGAAATTCACGTGTTATGGCAGCTCACAACAATAGAAAACAGAATAGAATAGACAATATAGTGCAAAAAACAAGTGTGCAAACAATAGAGTGCCATAAGAAAAAGCAAAAAATAAACAAGGAGTATTAAAGAATTAAATATTAAATAACCCTAACCCTAACTAGCTGTCCCGGCTAAATGTGAAGTATGTTTTCATGACTGATACTGACGTGGATGAAAATGAAGGTTTCGGAAAACTTTTGCAGGCCAACTGAACATTATTGATCTCCAAGTTAAAAAGTCTCATCTCAGAGAAAAAGATGCTTTAGATATTTCACTGCATTTATGATTATGAGTTTTGAGACGTCATTAGTAACAGGGGGTTGAAATGTAACTGATTTTGAAGAATTGTGATATTTTATTCAATTTAAATTGAATTCAATTTACTTTGCATTTTCAATTAAGAAAGTTTCTAAATTTCCAATTTTCCCAGGAGGTAAGGCCACTGAGAGACTATTTAAAAAACACAACACAATATAAACTTATGTTTTATATCGGATTTATCACAAGGTGAAAGACGAGACATGATGTATACTTTTACCACCTCTACCAATTACAATTAATGTTGTCAGATATAGTAATCATCCCCACTGTGATATACAACCTAAATACTAATATGCTGTCAAAGCCAGTTTTAATAATCACACTTAGCTACAGTTTATATGTTTGACACATAATCTAGTACTAGTTATTTCTGCCCTGTTTCTGTAACCTTTGCCTGAATTATGCCACATTACACCATCTAGTGTAGAAACAGATGCAGGGTAAAGATGATTCATGTCCAGGCTGTTCGAGGCTACCAGCTCTGAACCCTTCTGGTCTTCCAGGATGGTTTAGACTCTTTATTGTCTTACCGGGGTCATACTCAGGTACAACGGCTTGGTACTGTGGCCCAACTCTCATTCCTCCTCCACCTGGACACAGAAATACACAGAAATACATCCAGATCATTTCAGAGCACAAAGTGTGAACAGAAAGTAGAAGAGACCGAGGCTACCCACCATGCTCCTCATCGCTGCTAGATCCTGAACTTCCTTCTTCCCAACAGTTGTTGCCGTTTCCATTAGAAGACAAACTTTTACTGCCGGGATTAGTATTGTTACTCACAGGGTTTCTCCCCCTCCTCTTCCCTGATATTTCAGGAGTTTTCTCCAACATTGCCGGCATGATGAGATGGACAGCTCAGCTAAACTAGCACGCTAACTCTTAGCTGCTAACTGTTAGCCTGTTAGCTAGCCAGCTAACTGAACAAGCCGACACAGTGATAAGCAGCTAGGCTAACTATCCAACACGCTAACTGATCGAATTGATTAAGTTGATTAACCGACCCTTTCAAGTGTTAAGCTAACGTTATGTACATTTCGGTCTTGCCCCTAAAATAGAGAAAGAATGTGACGAAAACCTTCAGCAGAAACAGGAGATGCTCAGACTGACTCCGACTCTGAGAAAAGTTACAGAACAACCAGATGAAACCAGATAAAACTAGATAAAACCAGATAAAACAACTTCATTTATCTCATATACCAAAGATAAGCCCCACTGGCAGAAACTCAACATCCCTAGTCAGCGCTATTACGCTGAAATAAAGTTATAACGTTGAATAAGAGCTGAGAGGCGGCGGAGTGCTGTAAGTCCCTCCTGCAGCAGGAAAGACCTTAGTAACCCACAGCCAGTTAAAAGGACGCATTTATTTAACAGTAAATATAATAAATATAATAAAATATAACACACTGACCCACAGCCAGTTAAAAGGACGCATTCATTTAACACTAAATATAATTAAAATTAATTTATTGCATTTCGGGTGCACACACACATGCACTAACACACACAACAACATGCAAGGGGTAGTGACCGCCGAACACAACACACACACACACACACACACGCAGGGAGGGTGTCCGAAATGAATTTGTCCTCTGCGTTTTCCCATCCTTGCTGTCCTTCCTCCAGGGGCCGCCCTCTTTCCTTCAGCGCCCAGGGACCAATTCCAGATGTAGGTCCTTGTTGTGGTCAAGGGCAGGACAGGATGTTTTTAGATGGGGTTGTTTACAGGAGGAGACCCATGTGAACACGCAACATGCAAACTCCACACAGAAAGGCCCGGGAGATAACCCACCTGACTGCTGACAAGTCTGGGAACATGCACATTCCCCCCAGTGTCAACGGCACCCCAGGCGGGAATCGAACCTAGGACCTTCTTGCTGTGAGGCATCACTGTGCCACCGTGCCACCATAAAATAAATATAATAAAGTGAATACACGGACCCACAGCCAATAGGATGTATTATAAATTGATAAAGTGTCAGCTGCCTGCCACCGCGGTTAGACTCATACCGCCCAGGTCAGTGTTACCTGCCCTCATTTCATTTAACTTTGTTGTACATATATTCATCTATCAATACTCTTCGTGTTTCATCAGGTCATAAATCTTTGTGTTTATAAAGAACTGACTATTGTGTGTTATTGATATATCCTGGACATGATGGGAGAAAATTACTGAAATGGAGGACTCACCTCTTCTGATTAGACTGATATCATTATAAAGAGACTATTCCAGTGTAAAGTGGTGGTGCCCCGAGAGTGTTAATTAATCAGATATTGATTAATGAAAATAACTAGAATAATTATCAATTTTCATAATTGACTTTATTGATCAGGGGGAAATTCTGGGTTTGCAGCAGCATAACAGATGTCCCGGTAAGAGTAGGCCCTTTGCAGCAGGTAGATGATTGCATCATCCACTCCTATGTGGGGATGGTAAGCGAACTGCAGGGGGTCCTTTGATGAACTCACCAGGGGTCTAAGGTGAGCGAGGACTAGCATTTCCATGGTCTTCATAATGTGAGACGTTAGTGCTACTGGTCTGTAGTCGTTGAGGACTGTGGGGCGCGCCTTCTTGGGCACCAGGTCCAGGCAGGATGACACGGCCCAGAGATGTGGCCCAAAGAGTTGGTGGGGGGGGGTGGATCGAGCTATTGTCAAACCTGTTAAACAGGTTCAGCTCGTTGGCTCGCTCCTTGCTTACCTCTGCAGGCCCGTCGTTTGACTGCCTGAAGCCGGTGATGTTCCTCATTCTGCTCTACACCTCTCTCACCCAGTCCTGCTGCAGCTGGTCCTCCATCTTTGCCTTGTAGTCTCTCTTCCCCTCCTTCATCCTCACCTTCAGCTCCTTCTGGACAGTGCTGACCTTGTCCCTGTCTCCCTCTCTGAAGGTCCTCTTCTTCTCGTTCAGTAGGGCCTTCAGGTCTCTGGTGATCCAGGGTTTGTTGTTTGGATAACAGTGTACCTCCCTGGTAGGAACGCTGTTATCCACACAAAAGTTAATGTAGTCCGTAATGCAGTCAGTTAGACCATAGATGGATGGTAGATGATAGATGGAAGGATGCTATAAGATAGGTGGATACTAGATGCTAGATAGATGGATGCTATATGATAGTGTGGCAGACTGGGGGGTGTGGTTGGGCAGTTGGCTGGAGGCGGAGTCGAGCTGGCAGGCGGGTTCGCCCTGTCCCGACACCGGCTGCAGCCCATCGGGACTGAGTGGGATCTGATATCTGTTGTGCGTGTGTGTGTCTCCCCGGCAGTGAGCAGGAACACGGGCGAGTGAGTGCATCTTGGCTACAGTGGGGGCTCATCCAGGATCATGGCAGAGCCGTCACCCTTGGAGAACTTGGTGGGCCATCTGGTGGCCATGCAGGAGGCGCAGGCGGCGTTCCTGCAGCAGCAGACCCAGACATTCCTCGCCATGGTGCAGGTGGCGTCGGAGGGGCGCGGGGCGGTGCAGGAGCTGCTGCGGGACTGCAGCGCGGATCAGCCCGCCGCCCCGCCGCTGATCAGCCTCCAGCGGATGACCGGCAACGATGATGCCGAGGCCTTCTTCGCCACCTTCGAACTGTTGGCGGACGTGGGCAGGTGGACCCCGGAGGAGTGGGCCGTACGGCTGCTGCCCCTGCTCACCAGGGAGGCCCAGCTCGCCGTCCACAGCCTGAGAGAGACTACAACGCGGTGAGGAAGGCCATCCTCGACCAGCTGGGGCAGATGCCTGAGGGGCACCGCCAGCGGTTCCGGAGTCTGGCGTACGGGGGGGCCGGGCAGCCCTTCGCCTACACCCAGCAGCTGCTGGATGCGGCCAGGCGGTGGCTGCAGCCGGAGGCCTCCACAAGGGACGACATGCTGGACGCAGTGGTCCTGGAGCAGTTCCTGGGGGGCTCCCGCACAGCCGCCTGGGTCTGCTGCCACCGGCCGGGCAGCCTGGCCGCCACCATCACCCTGGTGGAGGACCACCTCGCCCCCCAATACCGGAGACCCGGGGGGAGCTCCTCCCCCTCCGGCCCCAGGGCCAGCACGGGATGTGGCAGGACCCCGCCCTGCCCCAGCTCCCCGGAGGAGGCCCTTCATCCCGGCTCCGGTTTCCCGGCCCCTCCCCGAGCCCAGTCGGCGCTCCACTAACCCGTTCCTGTCCTCTTTGTCTCCACAGGTTCCCACTCACGGGGTCGGGGCGGGCCCACAGAGAGTGACTCAGGCGCCTGGGCAGGAGTGTTGGCGGTGCAGACGGCTCGGACACTTCTGCGCGGAGTGCCCCCTGATGGAGGTGGGGCAGGTGGTCCGGGTCGCCGGCCCACCGAGCTCCTCCCCCGGTCTGGAGGGGACCTACCGGATCCCAGTAAGGATCCAAGGGGGTAGACACCAGGCTTTGCTGGATTCTGGCTCTACGCAAACCATGATCCATGACCAATATTAGGTGCGTGCATGGGGATATTCACACATACAGTATCTGGTGGTCCCAGTGGAAATTCGTTACCGGGGTAAAAAGCATACGGTAAAGGCTGCGGTTAGTTCCCACCTGTCGCACCCCTTGTTATTTGGCACCGATTGGCCTGGGTTTACTACACTGGCAAGAGAAACTGCGGGTGTGCATTCATGGCCGTTAGGGAAATGTGAGTGCTGCATGGTGGTGCATCACTCAGTGGTGCTGTCAGTGCACGTCAGTGGTGACGCGGGGTCTTCCGACGCTGGCGAGGGGGGCGGGATGGTGGAGCCACGTCAGGCGGCCCCGGTAGTCCATCCCACGGAAGATTTTCCGCTCGAGCAGTCTCGTGACGACACCCTACGCTTTGCCTTTGACCGAGTGATGCAAATTGACGGTTAGGGTTAGGGTTAGCCGTGGTGAGCCGCTGGCATTTCCCGGCGGCTCACCATAACCCAATGGCTGGGCACCTCGGTTATGATAAAACACTGCAGCGGATAATGGCCCACTTCTATTGGCCAGGCATTTGGGCGGACGTGCGGAGGTGGTGCGCCGCCTGTCCCGAATGCCAGCTCGTTAATCATCCGGCCACCCCAAAAGCGCCGTTGCGCCCACTACCCTTAGTTGAGGTACTGTTTGAAAGACTTGGTATGGACTTCATCGGGCCATTAGACCGCAGTGCACGGGGATATCGCTTTGTATTAGTTCTGGTGGATTATGCAACGTGATATCCGGAGGCAGTGCCATTGCACAATATCTCCGCCAAGAGTGTTGCGCAAGCGCTGTTCCAGGTCATCTCCCGAGTTGGAATCCCTAAAGAGATTCTAACTGACCAGGGCACCTCGTTTATGTCACAAACACTACGGGAACTATACGAGCTGTTAGGCGTCCGCTCAATCCGGACCAGCGTGTACCACCCCAGGCCTCCACGAGATTTTCTCCCTTTGAGCTCCTGTTTGAAAATTTGATGCCTACCCGATGCCCCGGGTTGACGAGCTGCTAGATCGGTTAGGCAACGCTCACTTGGGAGGTGGGCTGGTGCGGCCCCAGATAGATAAAACCGCAGCGCTTGCGGCCTGCCCGAGACCCAAGACAAAAAAAGAGGTGAAGCGGTTCTTGGGGCTGGCGGGCTACTACCGGAGGTTCGTCCAGGACTTCTCGGAACTGACTAGCCCCCTGACCAACCTAACCCGAAAGGGTGCGTCAAATCTGGTCCAGTGGACGGAGTGGTGCCAACAGGCGTTTGATGGGGTAAAATTGGCCCTCTGTGGGGAATCTGTTTTGCATATGCCTGACTCTCTCCCTTTCTGCCTCCAGACTGACGCATCGGGCGGAGGGCTGGGAGCCGTTTTGTCCCAGCAGGTGGAGGGGGTTGACTGCCCAGTGCTGTACATTAGCCGGAAACTCGCAGACCGTGAGACTAGGTACAGCACCGTGGAGAAGGAGTGTCTGGCCATCAAGTGCCTCCGGTACTACCTCCTGGGACGCTCTTTCACCCTCTGGTCGGACCATGCCCCGCTGCAGTGGCTCCACCGCATGAAGGATACCAATGTGCGGATCACCTGTTGGTACCTGGCCCTCCAGCCAGTGGGTCGTCGGCCGGACTGCTCCCTGGCCCACGTCGGGCAGTGGGGGTATGTGGCAGACTGGGGGGTGTGGTTGGGCAGTTGGCTGGAGGCAGAAGGTGGAGTCGGGCCGGCAGGCGCATTCGCCCTGCCCCGACACCGGCTGCAACCCATCAGGTCTGAGTGGGACCTGATATCTGTTGTGTGTGTGTGTGTGTGTCTCCCCTGCAGTGAGCAGGAACACGGAGGAGGCGCATCTCACGGTGAGCAAGCAGGCGAGCGCATGAGAGAGAGAGAGAGAGAGACAGAGGATGGTGCCCGCAGCGAGCGGAGGAGGAGCCCGTTCATACTGTCTGTGTACTGTGACTGTGTTTGTGGTGCTGCCTGCAATAAACGCTGTTGCTGTCACGCCAGACCACCTCCAAGTCTCCGCCTCTGCCTACCCGTGGTAGCATCTTGGCTACAGATAGATAGATGGATGCTATAAGATAGGTGGATGCTAGATGATAGATAGATGGATGCTAGATGATAGATAGATGGATGCTAGATGATAGTTAGATGGATGCTAGATGATAGGTGGATGTGGTTGCTGAGCCGCCGTTTATTGTGATGATGCCACATCAGATCTGGATGTCCCACCATAATAAACTTTTATGCATTGTGTATACGCTGCTTGAGTAGCGTTGAGTAGCCCCTCCCTCTCGGAGTAGCCCCTCCTTCTCTGAGTAGCCCCTCCCTCTCTGTGTACCCAAAGACGCTTAACATTAAAATCACAAAGAATAAAAACATGACCAAGATTACAATAAAATGGAGAGAAAAGAAAAAAACAGCTCTGCAGTTGTGAATTTGCCGTTCGTGTTTCCTCATCATGTTGTGGCTTCGTCCTGTTGTGTTTATTTGACCTGTATATTTTAAGTTGACATATTTCATTATTATTATTGTCACTTATGTTCACTTTACCTGTTAGGGTTAGGGTTCCCTCACACCCTAACTAGGTGGAAACTTTAATTAGCTCTAATTTTACCTAATCTAGTCCTACTCTACCATAACCTACCCTACCCTTGTCCTCTTACCTCTCATGTGGGATGGGTGTCATCCTGCTGCCTCTTCCTGCTCCTTCCTGAGTGGCTGTTGACCCTTTAAATGGTCATTTCTATTCTACTGTAACAGGATATCTACAATGATCGGGTTTGACCATGTGAAAGGTTGAGAAACATAAAGCTCTTATACTCTGAGGTATTGACCAGGGTTGATAGAACAGCAAGTAGGTTGCCTAACTTATTGCACTCTTACCTTAACACCAGTTATGCTCTTAGTTGCTTGTTTAGGAAGGAAATGCACTTATGATTTCTGGTGACTAGTAGTTTTCTTACCTACCTTTGTTGAATGCACTTATTGTAAGTCGCTTTGGATAAAAGCGTCTGCTAAATGATTGTAATGTAATGTAATGTAACAGCATGATGCTACTAGACCACAGCCACCAGGGGGAGTCAAAGCTATGTGATGAGTGCTTATATACTTACCAGTCTTCCTGTATTAACCTGTTGTAAGCTTTATTGATCATTATTTCATTATATTATTTCATTTAGTTAGTACATGCCCTAACCCTCCCTAACCCTGACTAGCCCTGACTAACCCTAACTACCCCTAACTACCTCTAATAACCCCTGAGTAGCTCTGACTAGCCTGACTAACCTGACTAACCCCAACTAACCCTAACTACCCCTGACTAAACATATTGTGTTGAACAAGTCCAGTTAATGTGCCACGATTCACTTTATGTATGTGTGTGTATGTGTGGGTGGGTGTGTGTGTGTGTTTACTACATTACCATGTAGTGTTCTGTGTCTCAGTGCCCCCCCTCCCGCCCCCCACAAACCAGATTAGAATTCCAACCAAGTTCTGCATCAAATCAATATGCTGATTGGACAACCTGATCACAAATCAATATGCTGATCATTCTTGTATAATTATATAACTACATTATATAAGCAGCTGTTGCTCTGCAGAGGAAACCCAACACTGCCTGGCTCTCGGCTAATATAGATTCAGTCTGGACGGGTGATGTCACTCTGTGGGGGAGGAGCCACAGCTCAGCTATAAAACACTGCATGGAGGGCAGGGCAGGGGTTTGGAGCAATCTACAGACAGACAACAGACAGACAGACAACAGTCAATAGACAGACAGACAACAGTCAACAGACAGTCAACAGACAGACAGACAGACAAACAACAGACAGACAGACAACAGTCAACAGATAGTCAACAGACAGACAACAGATAGTCAATAGACAGACAGACAACAGACAGACAGACAGACAACAGATAGTCAACAGACAGACAGACAACAATCAACAGACAGACAACAGTCAACAGATAGTCAACAGACAGACAACAGATAGTCAATAGACAGACAAACAACAGAGTCAACAGACAGACAGACAGACAACAGACAGACAGACAACACAGTTAACAGATAGTCAACAGACAACAACAGACAGTCAACAGACAGTCAACAGACAGACAGACAATAGATAGTCAACAGGTTTTCCTTTGATCTATGTCACTGCTCTGATGTGACTGATCTGCCTGAACTGGGATCGGTGTGCTGAACTGGTTTGGTCCCAGTGGCCATGCCGTGGGCTGTGGGTTCCCAGTGTGACAGCCATACTGGTTACCAGTCAGAGTCACGGTGCCAGCGGACGTCGTTTGCCTTCTACCAGGCGGTGCGGGACCTTCTGCCGGTCTGGCTGCTGGAGGACATGCGGACCATGGAGGTCTTCCACTGGGAGGACGGCCGGGCGAGCGCCTTCGCCCCTTCGGAGGCGCTCCTGTACGCGCTGGTGCACGACCATCAGCAGTATGCGCGCTACCTGCTGAACAGGTACTCTGTGAGCGCGCTTGGCACACCCAGCCGCAGTTTCTGCTGCTGCCAGGCCTCCGGCGCACCGCACCTGTCCGTCGCTGTGCGCTACAACCGGATCTCCATCCTCAGGCTGATCGTGGACGCAACAAAGGACTTCTCCACCCAGAGTGCACGGCAGAGCTACCTGGACAGCTGCGCCGGATGCACGCACGCCGCAGACGCAGGAAAAACAGCAGTTCACCTGGCATGCGACCTCATGCGCCCCGAATGTCTGCTGCTGCTGCTTGTGCACGGCGCATGCCCTTATCTGACAGACCGCACCAAGGAGAGCCCGCTGGACTGTTTACTGCAGCAGATACAGCAAGACTCTTCCAACATGGCCGCCGACATGCGCAGGAAGCAGATGTGTCTGGGCTACCTGCTGCTGTTCATGCCCAAACTGCCCAAACTGCATTTCCTGCAGGAAGAGCCACAGCTCTGGCAAAGGCTGCTGGGAAACGAAACCTTCAGATGGCTAGCCGGCCTCGCCCCCCCCTCCCTATTTGTCCAGGCCATGCAGACTTTAACCCGAGCCATCCCGGGACAACTGGACGCCCTGCCAGACATCCTGAAACCACAGAACCACAGCATCCTTGCTGAGACCTGATAGGCCCAGAAAGACAGCGGTGATCCCTCGTAAGCCAAACAGGTATCGTAGATACTAAATACTGTGTGTGATGGTGATCGAGACTGAAACCTGAAACCCTGTAAGCCCAAACATCTCAGCCTGGCAGGAGTCTCATTTCTTCATGCTTCCCTTGGAACAAATTCAGGAGCAGCTGTCAACATTTCCTGATCGCAGGTCTGCTGGACAGCTTCTAGAAACATGAACATGTGCTATGAATGGCTGATGTGTGTCGAGTGCTCATTGGTTGTTTGTTGATGATGTAATGTAAATAAAGAGTTGTGTATGAAGCTCAACAACAGTGATCAATCATATTCCATTTACCATATCCTGATGATCAGAAACCCATATAACAGATACAGAAATATATAACAGACAGACAGCATTATTAAAGACTGTTGGTGTGTAAAGATCTTTATTGATTTATTCAAGGTGCTCCACGTGGCACCAATCATGACATTTCCCACAAACCCCTTTACTTCCTGTCCAATCCGATCCAGTGGCACACAATTATACTACTGTCTCTAAATGAATGTCAGTGATTGATTGATAATGCCACACAGCACCTTTACAGGGTGTTAAAGGATGGTGTATGTATTTAAAGTTTTATATATGTACTTGTTTTTGTCCTTTTTTAAATTAAAAACTTTACGGTGTCAAACATAGTTTGAAACTAACTAACTGCTGCCCAGACAGACACCGGCTCAGTGCCGGGTCAAGTAGCGATCCAGTTGTTGGGATTGATCGACACTCCGATCAGATATTATGGTCATTTTGTGGAGCAGGAAAAACCTGAATTATTCCACCTTTAAGGAAGTCGATGGTAGTGTGTAAAGATCTTTATTAAGGAATTGATTAAGGAAGTAGTTATTGAGGCTCAAACAACAACAGGAAGTGGCAACATGATCAATGAGATCTGGAGAAAACAGGATCAGGTTCATCTAATGACAGTGTTCATTTAAAAAGCATTGTTGATGATTTCAATGATTACTTTGTGGGTGTTGGCACTACTTTGGCCAGCAAAATTGTGGTGCCTGAAGACAAAAAAGATTTGTTCAATAATATGATTGATGGTAATATCGGTTCCATGTTCCTTTGTGGGGTAAATGAAACTGATATAATTGAAACTGTAAGAAAATTCAAAAACAAAAGATCAACTGATATAAATTCTATTGACATGGTAATTATTAAAGAAGTCATTAATTCTATTGCAAGACCTCTGACCTATATAATCAGTCTTTTCAAAGAGGTGTTTTTCCTAATAATATGAAATTAGCAAAGGTAATTCCAATATTTAAAAATGGAGATAAGCACCGCATGGACAACTATAGACCGGTATCCCTTCTGCCTCAATTTTCAAAAATATTAGAGAAATTATTTGTGAAACAATTGGATCTCTTCATCGGTAAAGATGAATTACTGAGTATAACACCAGTATGGATTTTGAGAAAATAGAACTACTGCCTATGCAGTAACGGAGATGGTAGAAGAAATAACAAAGGCAGTTGAAAATTATGAGTGTTCTATTGGTATTTATATCGACCTGCAGAAGGCTTTTGATACTATAGATCACAATCAATTATTGAGAAAATTGGAGAAGTATGGGATAAGAGGTTATTAAATGAGGATATAAAAAAAAAAAAGAGGATATTAAATTAAAAATGTGTGATGTTGAAATTGAAAGAGTTTTTGAGACAAAATTCTTAGGGGTTGTGATTGATCATAAACTAACATGGAAACACCATATTGATTATATCAAAGGAAAAGTTTCAAAGTCAGTAGCAATCCTGTATAAATCTAGGGACATATTAAATTATAAGGCCTTGTATATAATTTATTGCTCACTTATACTTCCTTACATATCGTACTGTGTGGAATTGTGGGGATCGACCTTTAAAACGACTATAAATGCAATAGTGTTACTACAAAAATGAGCCATACGTATTATTAATAAGGCTGGTTACTATGATAACACTAATCCACTGTTTATAAATTCCCATGTTATGAAATTTCATGATTTGGTATATTATAAAATAATGCAAATAATGTTCAGAGCAAAATCAAAGTCACTTCCAGACTGTGTACAAAGGTTTTTTTCAATACGGGAGAGCAAATATGAGATGAGAGGTATTTGTAAGTTTACCGTACAAAAAGCTAAATAAGGGATTAAAAGGAGATGTATTTCTATTGTTGGGGTTAAATTATGGAACAATGCTAATGTAAATTTAAGAATGTGTAATTTGCTTTTGGTTTTCAAAAGAATGGTGTACAAAGCTATTTTTGAGAGTTATAAGTGTGAATGATCTTTTATTGCTGATTTAAATCTAAGAACAAGTAATTCACTTTTGGTTTTCAAGACAATGGTTTATAAAGCTATTTTGAGGGTTAAAAGTGTGAATGTGTTTCATTTTATTTTTGGAGGGTATCTTAAATTGAGAAGTATATAGGATAGGCATAGATAAGCATTTTGCTTCTGCCTTAGCCTGTTCAGTCACTACTTAATACATAGACTGTTGATTTTGTTTCTACTGTTTATATTTATTGTATTATGTGTGATGGCTGAATAAAATATTACTACTACTACTACATTACCAGTCACCTTCTAGTAGCTTGGACAGTTTTCAGTAGTAAAACTCTGAAGAAAATTTAAAGAAAGGTGACTTGAACCTACAATATCTTTTGGAGCACTTGATTTGTACAAGTGAAACCAAGCGCACCTCAAGTGGTTTTCTCCAGGTGAGCACAGCAGGAAACACACCTGACCAGCGTTCACTAACAAGCAAATACCAATAAAGTTACAGATTCAACTGTCCTTATTTTAACAAGAGTTTCAGTAGGTGGATGTGCCCTGTCTGCCTGTTGCCATGGTAACCACAAGGCGGATAAACCAGGCCTGGTTTCAGATCAGACTGAAGAAAAACTGTGACGATAGAACATAGTAGACAGACAGGTGGCGATGGAGACAGGCAGTGCTGCCCAGACAGGTGAAGCAGGGGAAACTGGTCTGGATACCAGGTTGGGCTTGAAAGCACAGAACTATCATATTGTCATCTGACTGACTGACATAGAGACAGACATGCAGAGAGACAGACAGACAGAGAGACAGACAGGCAGAGAGATAGACATGCAGAGAGAAAGAGAGACAGACAGACAGACAGACTGAGAGACAGACAGACAGACAGAGAGACAGGTTTTGTGCTGACTGTTGGTCAGAGTCAATTCCTGCTTCACTTTGATCAGAAACTATTTCTACTGAAACCAGACAGTTCAGAATAAACCAGACAGTTCAAAATAAACCAGACAGTTCAGATTAAACCAGACAATTCAGATTAAAGGGGAATTCTGGTATTTTTAAACCTGGGCTCTATATCTATAAATTTGTCATTTATACTGCAAAATAGGTCAAAAAAGTTTTGGAATTGTTCCGGTAGATCCAGAGAATGTAATCTCACGAGAGGGTTGAGTTGTTGCAGGAAGTTTGTTGTGTTGGAATACAGAGTACAGAAAGCATAGTTTAGAGTATTTGTTTTTTCCCAAAGATAAAAAACAACAACAATGGTTCGTAACCCCCCATACACACTTTTTCAAACTTCACCCATTCACCCTGTTTAATGTTTTTAAATCTTCACTCATTGAATCTTATTTAATGTTTTTAAACCTTCATTCATTGATACTGTGTTTTTAAACCGTCACCCATTGAATCTTATTTAATGTTTTTAAACCTTCACCCATTGAATCTTATTTAATGTTTTTAAACCTTCACCCATTGAATCTTATTTAATGTTTTTAAACCTTCACCCATTGAATGTGTTTCTCAGGACTCTTTAATAGGATGTAAAGAGTTAAAATGACAAGAAACACTTAATGGAGCAGGCAGGAAACATATTATTACATATTATGTGTCATTACACATCATTACATGTCATTACACGTTATTACACGTTATTACACGTTATTACACGTTATTACACGTTATTACACGTCAGTCATTTACCTGCCTGTCATCAACAGGAAACATCCAAATGAAATGACCTCATTTATTACAGACTGAAATAACTGAAATATCACTACAGTGAAATATCCCTTTAATATCCCACAATGTCTCAGAACCAGACTGGACTAGACCAGACCAGACCAGACCAGACTAGACTAGACAAAACCAGGCCAGACTAAATCAGACCACTCTGATCTGGTTTACCACACTAAGCCAAACCAGACCAGACCAGACCAGTATGGCCTAAATCAGACCAGGCCAGAATAAACCAGACCAGATCAGACCAGTCTGGACTAAATCAGACCAGTTCAGATCAGGCCAAACTAGTCCAGACCAGACCCTAACCCTAACCACTAAACCAAACCAGACCAAAACTAAATCAGACCAGTCCAGACCAGACCAGTCCAAACCAGGCCAGACCAGACTAACCCAGACCAGACTAAACCAGACCAGTCCAGACCAGTCCAAACCAGACTAACCCAGACCAGTTCAAATGATAAAATGAATGTAATTTAATCAAATTAAACCACTTTGTGAGTAAAATGCTTTCTAAAGAAATGAATTAATCATTGGCCATCGTGTTTGACCCAGAATGCCGTGAGGCTACACCTGGCAGCCATGTTGGTTCCGTCCTCTAACTTTAATGTCAGGAAGTTGGTTGTAGTTTAATGTCAACTGTGCCTGTTTAATGTTGGTCCAGCTGTGACATCACAAAACCCACTTCCTGTTCTCTCTATTCTATGTCCTGCCTCCCCCCACCAACCAAGGAGGTTCACTTCAGGAAATAGGAAGTGATGTCACAGTGACATCATAATGCCTTGCACTCCTAAAAGGTTGTAAGGTGATTCCTGTTCAGCCAAACAACACTAAACAGGCAGGTTTCCATGGCAACACTGCAGAAGGAAGTGACATCGTAATAATGTCACTGATTAGATGAGTTCCCATTCATCATCCAGATCGTCTCCGCTGAGGGAGGCGGCAGAGGGGCGGGGCTTAGCAAGGCTCTGGGGGAGGAGCTTCGTCAGTCGACGGGACAAACCCCCAATCTGAGTCACCGCCCACAACTCATCATCTGGAGTTACTGGAGAGAGAGACAGACACATAGAGAGAGAGAGAGAGACATAGAGACAGAGAGACAGACAGACAGACACATAGAGAGAGAGAGAGAGACATAGAGAGAGAGACATAGAGAGAGAGAGAGAGAGAGACATAGAGAGAGAGAGAGAGAGACATAGAGAGAGAGAGAGAGAGACAGAGAGACAGACAGACAGACACATAGAGAGAGAGAGAGAGAGACAGAGAGAGAGAGAGAGAGAGAGAGAGCTGGGTGAAGTACAGCAATGTGAAACAGCAGCAAGATGTGTGAGCTGTTGTGACGTCCAATGGAAAACAACCACGAGTATTATTTATTATTTAATTATTTATTATGAGTATTATTTATTATTTAATTATTTATTATGAATATTATTTATTATTGAATTATTTATTATGATTATTATTTATTATGAGTATTATTTATTTATTTATAAATGTATTTATTTATTTAGTGCGGGGGATGGACGATGGCGGCTAGCTAGCGACACGGACAACCAGCAGCATTCATAACAGGACAGAGCATTAAAATAGTGACAACCAAGTTAATAGGTCGGTTAACCAAAGTTGGACCAGAGCTACCTCTGCTACTGTTTGCTACCTATCTACCCCTAACCCAACTAGGCTGTAGTGATGAGTCTTGATATGTTGGTAAAATGGAAATAGTTTTGTACGTCCATGATTGATGATCACCATGATGAATATTTGATCAGCACTGACCACATCATCATTCTCTTATTTCCTATGACTGAATGCTCATTGTATGTTCTATCTATCTTAAAGGCTTAACCACAGCTATTTAAAATAATAACAGTCAAGCAAATTATAATAGTTCTCGGCCAAATACTCTGAAAGAATAGATTTATGAGAGAAACAGAGAAGACATAGTGATGAAAACAAGCAGCTAGGTTACAGTCTGGAATCTCACCATCTTCTTGATAGATTCCCTGTCTTTATCTAACCAGGAAGCAAGCTCAGGGATGGCGAGGTGTGGCTGGGGGTTCAAACACTCCCCACATAAATATACAGGCTACATAGACATACACATGCTGTCCTGTAGAAGCCTGATATCTGACATCCATCCTTCTAAACAGTCTTACCAGTTAACCAGTTAGCGTTTCCAGGGATTTTCTTCCAGTAATCTCCAGCAGAGTTTCTGGTAGTGACACCATAGCGCCGGGCCAGATCTCCGTTCAGACAACGAACCCAAACCGTCCGACCACTCAGGACCAGCTGACTGACCGCCAGACCTACACACAGAGGTTTACATCTTACACTCATCCAGTGGTTTTTAACGAGGTCCAAGCAGCTCGTTTCACTGATTAGTTCCTCCTCACTGGTCTAGACCCAGATGTAGACAGGAAAAGACAGACAGGTATTTACCAGGTACCAGCTCCCAGTTTGTTCCCACCGGCATCTCATCACTCAGACCCGTCCTAACAAACACGCTTCCTCTGTTGTCCACAGCCCACAGCAACCGGTCATTGGGACTGGTCTGGATACTGACCAACTGGACCCCCACCGGCTGGACAGACAGGAGACAAACACACAAGTAAAAAGCAGGCAGACACTTAACATTGATTTAAAGGGACTTTTGCACGACAGTGTCTACAATCGATTGTAGACTGAATGATGCCATAACCAAAAAACGATCCAGTCAACCTAAACTCCTCCCTGGATGAGAGGTCAGAGGTCAGCAGAAGACCACTTCCACTCCTGTCAGCTTACAAGAAGATGAAACTGTAGTGGACATGTAAACTAAAACTGGACGACTTGAAGAGTAGAAGATGTTGCCTGGTTTCTGTTGTCACCCTGATGGGCGACAGAAGGTCAACAGGTCAATATGAGGTCATGGATCTAGTACGGGATGGTGGTGGTATGTGTGTGAGTCTTACCTGGTTCCATATGGATCCTGTGTGTGTGTGTTACCTGTACAGGTGGTTCCATATGGATCCTGTGTGTGTGTGTGTTACCTGTACAGGTGGTTCCATATGGATCCTGTGTGTGTGTGTGTGTGTTACCTGTACAGGTGGTTCTATATGGATCCTGCGTGTGTGTGTGTGTGTGTGTGTGTGTGTGTGTGTTACCTGTACAGGTGGTTCTATATGGATCCTGTGTGTGTGTGTTACCTGTACAGGTGGTTCTATATGGATCCTGTGTGTGTGTGTGTTACCTGTACAGGTGGTTCTATATGGATCCTGTGTGTGTGTGTGTGTGTGTGTGTGTGTGTGTGTGTGTGTGTGTGTGTGTGTGTGTGTGTGTGTGTGTGTGTGTGTTACCTGTACAGGTGGTTCTATATGGATCCAGGCTGGCAGCATCATACTGGGGTTCAGTGGTTGGGTTCCAACACGGAAGTAGACGATACCGCGACCATCCACCGCCCAGACGTTCTGGCTACCGCAACACACACTGACCAACCGCACCGCACCTACACACACACAAACACACACACAGTATTCAGGATACATACATCATTATCGTTATTTTTATCAACAGTAGAAGCCAGTCAATGAGCAACAACATCACTAATAAAAACTGAAATGTTGATCTCCATTGTTGTCATGGTGACTACCAGCTTGCACCCTGATTGTTCAATCCCGGTACACATGCATGTACAGTATAAACATACAGTACAGTATATGCTATGCTGTATCTGGTTCATATATATGGTATAAAGACTCTGCTCTCTTTAAGGGAATGCTGATTTTTCTCCACGCATGATTAAATGAATGATTGATCACTCTGCTCACTTATTGACAAACACTTACCAAGTGGGTAAGCAACAGCAGGGTGTTACTGTCCAGAGGAAGAGAGGGTAAAAGAGGTCAAGGATTTGGACCTGGACCAAGATGCACTACCTTTATAACAAACTGGGAGTACTGTGGTGTGTCTAATCCGACCAAAGCTTAGTTGGGATGATGTAGTCCCAGATCTGCTCAGACAGCAGTAGTCTAACTAGATGAAGGATCTGTAGCTGCTCCGGGACTCCAGTTGCATCACTTCTCAGAGAATACATTACATTCATTTAACAGACACTTTTATCCAAACCGACTTACAAAGGTGATAGTTGACATTATGTGGGGATCAAACCCACAACCCTGCGACTGAGAGTCCCAAGCTCTACTGATTGAGCCAGATGCAAGCAAGATGGACTATGGTACAGTAAGCTACCTCATTTTAGAGGGCAGGGTTAGGGTTATTTCATTGTGGCTTTGTCAAGGGAAACACCAGAGTAGCTCTGCTTAAGCCAACTATCATCCTACAGCAGCTACCTTGGCCGGACAAGATGCTAAAGAAGGAACTGCATCTGCCACTTGAATACTGTGTTTTGGACTGACAGCACAGCGGTGCTGAAGTACACTGACAAAGAGACTACAACAGGCCATCAGCAATCCTGAAGATATCAAAGGCTTCACAGCGGAGGTACATCAGCAGCCGCTGTGTTGTCCTAGTTGTGCTCCTAGTATTGGATTTCAAGAGCTATTGCAACCATCAAAAAATTCTTGTATGTGTCATTTGTAGGAGACGGCATGCAAGCAACGTGACATCAAATGGATGTTTGATCCCCCTACTGGGTCTAATCATGGAGGAGCATTGGAGGGTTAATCGGGTCCATCAGGAAAATTCTCAATCGTATGTTGCAGACTCAAGCTTTGGATGAAGAACGCCTTCACACTGCTGGCTCGTGGGACAGTTTTGCATCAAGACAATGACTAGTGAGTTGATTCTATCTATTATTAAGGTTTGCTACTTGCAGGAAGCCATGAAGTGTCAAGAGCTAGTAACCTCTGACATCAAGAAGAGAAGATGAGACGATTCAGGAAGTCAGACTCAAACGTATTTGGTAAAATTAAACACTGTCCCTTTAAGAGAAAGGACATTTGTGTGCAATAAGGACGGTAAGTAAGTTAGTGATTTGGCTCAATTGCAGGGAAAAGCACAGCTTTGTGCAGTCATGTTTCTTTTATTGTTGTTTTGCTAAGCTGTGGAAACACTTTGCTATTCCATACAATGTCCATGAATCAACTCATCAGACGTCAACAAGTGGAAAATCAATTCTCTCCTGTTCATTGAACGTTTGTTCCTTCAGATGACTGAAAGTTTTTCACAAGGAAAAGACCTGGAGAGTCTGAACCTGAAGTAGATGGAAACATGCAGGTAGGGTTAGGGTTAGGGTTAGCTGGTTAGGGTTAGCTGGTTAGGGTTAGGGTTAGCTGGTTAGGGTTAGCTGCAACCATGTCGCTTATCACAATGAAAAGGGAACGTTTCAGCCATGACAGAATCGAGCTGTTTACTTTGATCCCCCCCACAAACACTGCACACACACTTTTACACTCACACGCACACACACACACAGAAGCAGATCAACAGGTCTTGAGCTCTATCCATCACTGTGGAAAAGACACCATGACCGGTTACATGACACCAATGGATCCTGAGAGCACACACACACACACACACACACACACACACACACACACACACACACACACACACACACACACACACACACACACACACACACACACACACACACACACACACACACACACACACACACACACACACACACACACACACACACACACACACACACACACACACACACACACACACACACACACACACACACACACCTAGATTTCTGATGTATAAAAAAATATAACTTTATTTTTGGTGATATTTTAAATTATGTTAATTTCACGACATGCATAACTTCCTCTACAACCATATGAAATTGGTAAATCAGTTAAGGGCTCATTTTGACCAAATAAGGATTGCAAACTTTCAATCATGACGGGATCCTCCTGCTGGATCAAGTCACTCAGAAGTATATAACAATATAATAATAATAATAATAATAATAATAATAACTGCTACACAGATAATGTACAGCTTTACCTCCCTGTAAAACCAAATGACCAGTGAACCAGCCTCAGGATTGTCTTGCTGATCTTTCTCCAACTGAAGTATCTGAAGCTCTTTGGCCCTCCAGGCTGTAAAACTGACTACAGCTGTCCACTTCATTTCAGCCTCATGCCAACAACGTTTTTGACTCTACTCTCTTTTTTTAAAGATTATTTTTAACACATTTTTGGAGGGAGAAGGAGATGACATGTGACAAAGGTCTCAGGTTCAACAGCCACTTGAGCCACCAGTGACCTTGCAGTAGTGAAATCTGCAAATCTCCTTACTATTGGTTGCTTGTAATGTATGGTGATCAAGGAATTAAAGTTTTTCAAATCAGATAAATGACTACAACGTAATGTAACTGTAAAGCTGTATAATGGCCTAACTGTATACCATATAAACATCTGACTGTCTAACTGGGATGACTGGTTAACAGGGATGTGAGCTAGGATGTGGAGTACATAGTCATAGTAAGTATCGTGATATTTTCTGATGTGACAGATTACCCATATACTAGCTCTTTGATGCTTCATTTAAATGTAAAGGCACACACATCTGTTTTTCCCCGACCACATCATTCAAAATTGAATTACATCCAACATCCTGTTGGTGACGCACATTAAAAGAACAGCATGTGAAAGTGTAGGCCACCCACCCACCTACAACCTTCAGGTGCTACTGTAGTTCATGGCAGATAAGGGGAAGAGAGACGTGCTTTACTGGATTGAGGAACTAAAAATCTGGAAAAAGAAAATGCAATTTGCAAGAAATGTGACTTGCATCCACAAATCAAAGCATCAAAGCAGTCTACTGTTTATCAGACAAACCTACCTGCTAACTCCCGGCAAGCCAAACTACTAACCAAGTCTATTGCTAGCTTCACCTGCAGGACCTACAATGTGGTAGAGAACAAGGAGTTTGGCTTCATGGTTAAAACCATGGAACAGCTGTACAGTGCTACATGAACATACAGTACATGCTTCGGCTTCACGTGAGTTGGAGAGTTATTTTCTTTCTTTCTTAAAATAAGTACAGTTCTTAGAGTGGACTGTAAAGTTTGATATTGATCAAGTAATTTGTATAAAATCTAGAAATTCAGCACTGCTCCTCCAACCAATCAAAAGATGAGTTAAATACTTTAAGACATACAGGCAGACAGACAGATATGGAGGCAGGCAGACAGACAGATATGGAGGCAGGCAGACAGGCAGTCATGTGGTGACTGATAGTGAGAAGGGCAGAAGGACTAAAAACAGCCACCATCAGGTTACAGTGTGACGCACATATACAAGTCCTTACTGCAACACACACACACACACACACACACACACACACACACACACACACACACACACACACACACACACACACACACACACACACACACACACACACACACACACACACACACACACACACACACACACACACACACACACACACACACACACACACACACACACACACACACACACACTTCCTGCCTTGAACTTTGACATCTTGCTCCAATCCAGAAGTCAATTACAAACTTATGCAAGACCCACCTGTCAATCTATAAACACACTGCTAGAGTACACACGTTTACTGCTGGAGTACACACCTGCTAGAGTACACACGTTTACTGCTAGAGTACACACTGCAAGAAATATTAAGGCACTTAAACTTAAAAAACTTTAAAAGTTTCCTTGCTGCCTTAAAATTTCAAATTGACTGAAAGTCCAGATGAGTTGAGTCAAACTTGATGAGTTGTTCAATGTCTGATCCCGGTGTCATTCTCTGTTCACGTGGCACAAACTAATTTCACCATGTGGCAAGAAATACATGACTCACTCTGCACTCATGCAAGTACAAGAGGTGGATACTACTTACTACGTCCAACAGGGTATCAGGTGTCGTAATTGGACTGGATACTAATTTTAATATATGTGATATATGTACAGTACCAGTCAAAAGTTTGGACACACCTGTTTTTGTTTCTCATGATCTTCTCATGACATTTTGATATAAAGGCTGGATGCTTAAATGCTCAAAATGTTCTTAGACAAATAGAGAAGTTGATGCCTGTGTATGAATTTATTTTCAAAACTTACATTTTAATTAAATTGAAATGCACCCCCAACAAGTAGTTTTCATTTAGACTTTAGAGGTGGAGAATGTTGAACCACAATGATTAAATCATCATTTCAAACACTCACATAGTGATTGTGGCCTTTAAAAGTTAATTTGTGGAATTTATTTGCTTGTTAATGCCAAAGGGTTTCTACTTTGAAGAATCTAAAATATAAGATAGTTTTGATTTTTTTTTTAAAAATTTTGGTCACTGCATAATTCCTTTTGTGTTATTTCACAGTTTTGATGACTTTACTATTATTCTAAAATAGTGGAAAATTGTAAAAATAAAGAAAAACCCTTTCTATGAGTAAGTGTGTCCAAACTTTTGACTGGTACTGTATGTGCGTCAAACAAACACTGATTGGTTGACACACACACACACACACACACACACACACACACACACACACACACACACACACACACACACACACACACACACACACACACACACACACACACACACACACACACACACACACACACACACACACACACACACACACACACACACACACACACACACACACACACACACACACACACACACTAACAGTGCTGAGCTGGGACTGTCCCTTCTAGGTCAACTGATCTAAACATCCACAGACACACATCTCAGCCAATCACAGCTCATTGTACAACATTTATTTCTGACTGAGCAATATGATTGGCTGAGAGGGATCCCGCTGCCTAGACCATATATATGGGATTACATTTCTATCAGAAGTCAAGCACAAATGTCTCAAGACTTGTAGTTGTATTTTGCTACCTGTATGTGTATATTATCATTTGTAAATCAGTTGCAAAAATATATCCAAATGGTAGTTGTGTCTGTAAATGTGTAAAAAATAAAAACATTTTACATGTAACACTCGATAAACAAGAACCGTTTTACATGCAACCCTCCATCTACACAGAAATTTGACAGAGATTTCACACATCCGGTGTGAGCAGCCAATGACAATGGAGGATTGTACTTATTCGACTTGACAATCGGGGAGCGATGTGAGCAGGTTTGCCAGTTCCAATAACCGAGTACGTGTCAAGCATTTGGTTTGTATTTTCAGAACGTCTTGAAATTCGGTTGAAAATGACAACCAATACAACCTTTGGGTTTTCATGAGATATTCCACTTTCATCTTTCCAGGTAGAAAAACACAATAATTTATAGTTATAACAAACAACAGGAACTGTACCAGGACCATTTCTTTGGACGACTGTATAAATTCTGAGATATAAATTCTATGATTTGGATATATTTTTGCAACTCTATTTTTACACATTTGCGAATGTTAATATACACGTACAGGTAGCAAAATACAACTACAAGTTGTGAGTGGTGCGCCACGACCAGAATATCTATTATAAGACGTATGTATGTAGATCAGTCTGTAGACTGTCTGTCTGCCTGTCTGTCTTTAAGGAGGTCTGGTTTGTGTGCAAGTCCCTGCTGCACTCACACGTTATACACTTTCAGATGTCCAGTACAGCTGCTTAAGTGCCTTGCTCAATGGCTTGTTGATGGTAGTTTAGGAAGTGAGGCTAATAACCTTTTCCCAGCTGGTCCACGGTACTACTGATGAATGAAAACCACAAACATCTTGGTCAAGAGTCTGAACTGGATCCTGGAAGACTTGACTTGATGCTGACCTGGATGTCTGAAGCTCCTGGTGATGTAGGTCTTTGTTCTCCAAGTCAGGAGATCAGCAGGGAAATGTGTGATGGAGTTAAGCTCTTATGTGGCTCCTAAAGAATGAAATTAGCTGCTTGCAGCTCCCAACTCTGCAATGTCACATACCTTAGTACCCTAGTGGTCTACCTAGTGATCTACCTAGTGACTACCCTAGTGGTCTACCTAGTGATCTACCCTAGTGGTCTACCTAGGGACCTACCTAGTGATCTACCTAGGGACCTACCTAGTGATCTACCTAGGGACCTACCTAGTGATCTACCTAGTGACTACCCTAGTGGACTACCTAGTGATCTACCCTAGTGGTCTACCTAGGGACCTACCTAGTGATCTACCTAGGGACCTACCTAGTGATCTACCTAACGACTACCCAAGTGGTCTACCTAGTGATCTACTTAGTGAACTACCTTAGTGGTCTATCCAGTGACCTACCTAGCTGACTGAGGTCCAGGGGTGTCCAATGCAGGCCAGTTGGACAGGAAGGAGACAGGCTGCGGATGTGGATGCGCCCATGGGTGTCCAAACCCCACAAAGCATCACGACAGGCAGACAACTGACTCAGCTCCACCTGAGCACAGAAGGTCAGTAGAATACAGTAAAATGTCAGTACAGACACTAGAATACAGGAGAATGTCATTAGAGATGTAGATAGAATTACAGCTGAGTACAGTCAGATATCATTACAGATCATTACAGAATGGGAGAGAGGGAAATGGAGGTGAAAACAACTGATCAAGCTGCATTCCATCACCTTCCTCTCTCCCTCTCTCTCTCTCTATGTCTCTCTCTATGTCTCTCTACCTCGGGTGGCAGAGGGACGGAGGAGGGGCGGAGTTCTCCATCTTGGTCCCAAACACAGAACAGATCCTTCCTGCTCTGAGCCAACCACAGGAATGTACCTGACACACACACACACACACACACACACACACACACACACACACACACACACACACACACACACACACACACACACACACACACACACACACACACACACACACACACACACACACACACACACACACACACACACACACACAGGTTATTGGTATGTTGAGAATAGAGCATGTAAGTGTGTCTGTGTCTTTGTGTGTGAGCGTGTGATACCTTCTCTATGAGGAACAGCTGAGGAAGTGATAAAGGTCCATCTGGTGGATGAGACGGTTCCTCTGGGAACCACGTTCTGCCAGAATGTTCCTGTTGGAACCAAATCACAGCAGATCAGAAACTAAACAACAGAAACTAAATAGGAGAAACTAAACAGTCAAAAATGAAACAGAAACCAAATAACAACTCAGAAACTAAACAACTCAGAAACAACAGCAAAGAAAACTCTACTCGCCTTAAAGATAATCTATTAATAATAATAATAATAATAATAGCTTTCATATTTAGAGCGCCTTTCAAGGTACCCAAGGCACTTTTCTGACACTAGACTCTGCTGTAGTGTACTCTTCTAGCTAGCGCCCTGCCCTGCTCGGCAGGGCTCACGACAGTTATATTTTAACCTTTTGTATCCTAACTCTGTGCTGAGCTATTTGCAAACGAAATTTCGTTCTGTGTGCACTTGTTGTATACTGAATGACAATAAAGTCTGTCTGTCTCTCTCTCTCTCTCTCTACTACATTCAACTCTGCTTTACCTGCCTATTCTTTATTCTAATGTACAGCCTCTTTATTTACATTATTCTAGAAGTATAATTTTTAGTATGAAATTAAATATTTACTATTGTCAACTGAATTAAATTAACAAGTAATTAAAATGACTAACATTACACATATTTGCTTTTCATTATTATTATAAAATTATACTTTTGAAACACCCAGTACTCTGCTCTAGTAGACTCTACTGCTACTTTATTCTACTAACCCAGAGGAGCTGGGCTGGTCTTCTGGTAATGACTATATTTCCATTTGGCTCTATTTTATTCTACTGTATTCTACTAACCAACAAGGCTGCCCTTAGCCAGGTGGAGGTGGTTTCGTCCTGAGGCGACCCAGACCCCACTGGTGTTGGCGCTGACCAGACTGGGCTGGCACTGGGAGTACTGGGAGAGGAACGCCACCACCCGCTCGACTGGAGCCCTGGTTACCGTGGCAACACTGTGGGTGGCCTGAAGGAGGGTCTGGAACAGACTGCCCTGGTCGAAGACCACGTAGTCCGATATGCTGATCTACAGACAGACAGACAGACTGTTATACTGATCTGGAGACAGACAGACAGACATACAGTCTGTTATACTGATCTACAGACAGGTAGACAGACCTGCCACCAGTGGTCGTCGGTCCCCTGCGGTCTGGAAGGACAGATGCCGGTTCGAAACCAGAGGCTGCCGCTGGTGTCCAGCGCCCAGGCAGTCCCACCGTCGCCCAGGGCAACGCACATCAGCTCCAGACCCTGGGCCTCGCTGCACACGCACATGCACGCGCACGCACACGCACGCACACGCACGCACGCGCAATGCCATCAGACAAAGAATTTGGTATTTAGAATACCATCTCTACTAATCAATCAATACTGATGATATTGTATTAGTCACCGGCTCATCTCTCTTCACTTTCAGCTAGCTTAAGGCTAACAGCACCAGCTGGTTTCAATGAGGTACGCTAACCATACTAATACTGCTAACAACCTGTTTTGGGGGAATTGTTGACAGGAACAGTTAAACCTGTAATGCTAGTAATGCTAACTAGCAGTACTAGCATCACTAGTCCTACCTGACTTTGTCGTATCTCCAGCTCTCTCCCTCGCTACAAAAGCTGCTCAGCCCTTGGCGGTAGAAAAGGGCACGGTGCTCGCTCAGCGCCCAGGCCACGCCCCCTCCAACACACACCTGGCTGAACACGCACGGACTGTCCACCTTCACTGAGCGAGCACATGGACGATCGACACTGAGACCTAATGGAAGAGAGAGAGAGACAGACAGAGGGATAGTCTCAGAGTTGTTACATAACAATCTGAGGCAGCATGACTCAGTGCAGCTGAGGGCCATGGGCACACACACACACACACACACACACACACACACACACACACACACACACACACACACACACACACACACACACACACACACACACACACACACACACACACACACACACACACCAGTCTGCAGGTACAGGTCTCCGTTGGTCCTGATGATCCAGGCTGAGTCGTCACTCAGCGCTACGAAGGCCGTCTGTTCCACAGCTTTGTACCAATGGCGTTTTCCCTTAATGGTGACTTTTGCACAGGCGTAGGCCGTCATGCTCTTCTGCTCCACCTTCCACAGCAGACTCCCTGACAGATACACTTACAATCTCCAAAACTGCCAGTGGAAAACTAGTACATGACATTACATTCATTTAGCAGACTAACAGGATTCACACAGTGATTTGGGTCCCCTAATAGTGTGTGATGAATTATGACGAACCTTTAACAAGAAACAAATGTTTCGAAAATGATAACACAATTGACCAAAATTACATTTCTATATGATTAGTGGAAGGCAAGGCAGTAGAAATGAATTCCTTGTCATTGGGTGGATGGAGTCCGGATAGTATTGGAGGCTGACCTGAGGGTGAAAGCGCCACCTGGTGGACATTGTCTTCAAACCGCTGCCAGTTAAGACCTGTTTCAGGCAGCGCACTGCAAAACAGCCCTCCCTTAAAGTCCAGACACCAAACATACCTGCAACACAGATTTCCCTTTAGCAGACGTTTCTTCATCAGAGGTTGGAAGCTTCAAGAAGTGAATCACATCCCCTCTCCTCTGCTTCTTTCCCTAGCTCTTAGATGATCACTGATGACCCTGTTCATTGTGCTGCTACACTATCACACAAACCTGGACAATATTTAGGGAACAATCAGAAATAATAATCTGTCAGTGAAAAATTAGAAATGATGTGTACTAGTCAGCTGTCAGTCTCCTGTCAGTTACCTGTCAGTCACCTGCAAACCTACTTGTCAGTTACCTGTCAGTCACCTGCAAACCTACTTGTCAGTTACCTGTCAGTCACCTGCAGACTTAGGATGCCACATCCTGGCCCAGAGTAGCCCATCCAGCTCTCTGCCAGCTAGGAGGGAAGGGAAGAGACACTTTTTAATCAATGTGATTCGTTTCCTAATAGAGTTTATAGAAGCACTGTTCACACTCCCCACCTGGTCAGCTTTGTGTCTGTCTTTGTCCTGTCTGTCCTGGTCCATCTGCCTGTCTAACTGTCTATCTGTTTGAATGGACAGACAGCTCAAGCCATCTCCCACATTGCCGCTAGAGGGTGCTGTGTAGCCATAGATATCCTCTTCATCACTAGATACACTGGGCTGTCTGTCCAGACTGGACACAGTGGAATAGTACATCTGGTCAGCCATGCCACTAGGTGGCGCCAGGTCCTCGTCCTGGAAATAAAAAGACAACTCCTTTAGACAAGTAATGGGTGAGCTGGGTCCAAAACCTAAAGAAAAAATAGAAATAATCCATTCCAGCTCAAAAACTTGTGGTATGTACCTACTGTGTACCTACTGTGGCCACATACATACCAACTACATACCACTACCTACATAGCACATACCACTGTCTCCTGATTAAATAAGGACTGCGTGATAAAAACTCACAAACGTTCAAGCATGACTGTAACTATCCTTGTGTTGCACCTGATTATAGAGCTACAAATAGAAATATTTCAGCTTAATGTGTACTTACTTATACACCCAGTGAGTATACACCCAGTGTGAGTGTACATTTCACTTTAGAATATACTTCACTTAAGTTTATACGTCACACACCTCCTCCTCATCATCCTCCTCTGGTCCAATGAGAGGGCTCAGAAACTCATCCTCCTGATCTTCCATTGGTTGTTGCTCCTGTCCATCATCCTGTTCAGCATTGTGCATGTAGGAGAAGGTACATTCCAGCAGCAGATCTACATCTGGGGTCGGGGGGACAACCTCTACCCCAGACAGAGAGCCCTTCTCTGGGTACAGCTGGCTCTCGAGGCCCTGGAGAGGCAGGGAGGCTGGAGGGAGGCGGGAGCTGGACACAGGAAACAAGGATGGGTCACAGTGCAATTACAACAGGAGTGGAAAACATGGATGGGTCAAGCAGAGAAAAAACAGTTGTCCATAGACTTGAGTTGTGGTGAGCCAACACAAACATTAAGAACAGTGTTTGTCTCATTTACTAACCCAGTCTGGCTGGAGGAAGACTCTGCCTCCCCTCCTTCCTCTCCACCACCATGCTCAGTATCTTGGGAGACCTGGATATGGTTCTGGTCCTGTTCTGGATAGTCTAGACTGCTGCAGAAGAGAGAGGTTCGGTCGCTCAGAGGAGTTCCACTTCCTCCATCACTACAGCCGCCATCTTGGACCACAAACATGGACTCTGACCAGCTACTCTCAGAGAGACGGTTCCCACTGCAGCTGTCTAGAGAGAAAGACAGATCCACTGTTAGATCTCATCAATCTGTGATGTTCAAAGCATCTACTTCAGTGATTTCCTGTTTTTCAGAATGTAAATGGAAACGTCCAGTTCATACCGGAAACAAGCTATTGAAATTTGAATGTGTACATAAGAAAAATATTTTCTCAACTATTGAAACCAGTGGTTGTCTTCCTCTTCCAGTAATCAAAGATATTTATCAATGTGCAAGTTATTTAACGTGAAAAAATGAATATCCACCGAATATCCAATATCAAGCGAACTCTGGCTAGCTGTTGTGACCGGAGTCACGCCCCTGACTCAAAACCCAACATGTCTTGTGGCTGCATTGCATTCTGGTCTATCTTGGCTCCAGCCGGTCTAGAAAGAAGCCCTGACACCAAAGCCTGGCTTTTACCGTTGATGCTTCAGATTGCTGAGTGACAGATTGGCTGCTGATTGGCTGCTGGTCTGTCTCGCTACATGCCCCTCCCCCCACCTTGCCGTCTCCTCTTGGTCTTCTTCTTCACTCTGATGGCTTTGACCACCAGCTCCTGCTGTAACTCCTCCTGGCCGAGGGGGGCGCTGTAGCGTCTGGAGCTCAGCTCAGAGGAAGTGGTCATAGGGGCGTTTCCATGGATACTGTCCCAGGAGGTGATGGAGCTGCTTCGGCTACGTGAGCCACTAGTGGTCACACTGGGTGCCTGGCAGGACTGCACTATCGCCTGAAGATTTCAAAATATAATACATCATATATATACAATAACTGGTAGTGGTAGTATTTACTATAGGAGCTGCTAGTGACAGAAGTGCCCTGTATATTAAAATACAATAATAAAATATATAATACACAATATATACACAATAACCACTGTGACTGCTTTATTCCTCCTGGAGATTTAAGGTGTTAAACATAAGTATAATAACCGTGAACAAATGAGACCTTCAAGAAGAAGACTTGAAATCCTGTGTGTATATATATATATATATATATATATATATATATATAATTATATAACATACTGTATGTATCTAAGTTGGAGGAACCCATTAGTGGCCATATTCGGTGTCAGATATGAAAATATGAAAGTATCAAGCCCTTACTTCAGTACAATTAAAATTAATTTTGATTCCACCTTAAAAGAGTGAAAAACTTTTCTACCAGAGGAACAACAAAAGCAGAGAACAAGAACAAACAAACAGGAAGTACAGGAAGTACCTGTCAATCAAACCAGCAGCTCTCAATCATTCAACACGAGAGCTGCCACTCACCTCCACTTGCTCTCCTGCCTCCTCCACTTCCTCAACTCCTTCCTCCTCATCCTCCTCTTCCTCTCCCTCATCCCCCCGTCTCTCCCCTCCTCCTCCCCCTCTTCCTCCTCCCTCAACAATGATGGCCATAGTTCTGATTGGCTGAGCAGTTTCCACTGATCCGGTTGGAGGGAGGAGGATGGTGGGCGTGGTCAAGGGAGAGGACAGACGGAAGGAGATCTCTGACACTGGAAGACAGAGAGAGAGACAGAGAGAGAGACATAGCAACATAGTGAGTGAGAGACATAGAGACAAAGAGAGAGAGAGAGAGAGAGAGAGAGAGAGAGAGAGACATAGTGAGAGAGAGACATAGTGTGAGAGAGAGAGAGACATAGTGAGAGAGAGAGAGAGAGAGAGAGAGAGAGGCAGGCTCTATCAAGTCTTTAAGTCAAGACTAAAAACCATTTATTCTCTCTGTCATGTGACCAGCCTTGAGGGAGTGGCTCAGTCTCGTCTCAGAGTAAGGCTAGACCAGCTCATCCTAGCTCAGGGTCCTGATGGATACTAGCATCCTGCCTACAGGTCTTGTTCTCCTGGTCTACCTGCTCCTGTCCTCTGATTGGTCATGTCTGTCTGTGTGAGTGAGAGTGTGTGTGGGTGAGTCTCCTATCTGTTCCAGGCTGTCAGGGTGTGTGTGTGTGTGTGTGGGTGAGTCTCCTGTCTGTTCCAGGCTGCAGCTCAGCAGAGTTGGTGTCTGGTTGGTCCTCCTTCTAGGACAATGCTGACTGAGCTGCTGTTTGCTGTGATGCCCCATCAGATCTGGATGTCCCACCATAATAAATACATTGTGTATACTCTGCTTGCCCAAACTCGGCATCTATTGCAGCCCAACCGTCCTGGTAGGGGGATCCCTCTCTGAGTAGCCCCTCCCTCTCTGAGAAGCCCCTCCCTCTCTGAGAAGCCCCTCCCTCTCTGAGAAGCCCCTCCCAAGGTTTCTTCCATTTCTTCCTAAAAGGTTTTGTGAGAGTCCTTGTCATCTGAGGGTCAAAGGCTGGGGGATGTCGTATGCTAACCATTTATTGTTTGGGAACCGTGAAGCCCTTTGAGACTGGAAGAGTGATTAAGGCCTATAGAAATAAAATGTGATTTGATTTGATTTAGAAGTAGCAGTAGTAGTAGCAGTAGTAGCAGTAGTAGTAGTGGTAGTAGTAGTGGTAGCAGTACTTCTTACAATTGGAGGCCAGTCCTTCAGGGCTGTTGGAGAGGCGGATGATGTCTCGGTCTCCTTTCAGGATGAAGATCTCGTTCTCACAACAAGACACCGACACGATGTCTCCACTGCTCTCCAACGCTCCAATGATCACCTCAACACAGTAGAAGATATACAGTACTGATGAGATATTAATGAGACATAATCAATAGAAGATATATTGATATGGTATTAATAGGACATGGAGATAATGGTTATCACCTAAAGATGCCAAGACATGAGGTGGTTAACGTGTATGAAGATTGAAGATTGAACGTGTATTGAAGATGTTCTGTGTGACTGTTTACACAATTTCTTCATCAAATTTTAGTACATTGACACTGTACCTCATTAATACAGCCTAGTACATAGACACTGTACCTCATTAATACAGCCTAGTACATAGACACTGTACCTCATTAATACAGCCTAGTACATAGACACTGTACCTCATTAATAGTCTAGCACATAGATACTGTACCTCATTAATACAGCCTAGCACATAGATACTGTACCTCATTAATACAGCCTAGTACATAGACACTGTACCTCATTAATAGTCTAGCACATAGATACTGTACCTCATTAATAGTCTAGTACATAGACACTGTACCTCATTAATAGTCTAGCACATAGACACTGGTCCTCGTTAATAAAGTCTAGTACATTGACACTGTACCTCATTAATACAGCCTAGTACATAGACACTGGTCCTCATTAATACAGTCTAGTACAAATGACGCTGTACCTCATTAATAGTCTAGTACACAGACACTGGTCCTCATTAATACAGTCTAGTACAAATGACGCTGTACCTCATGAATGCAGTCTAGGACATAGACACTGTATTCGTTCCAGCTGAGCAGCCAACCCTCTCTGAAGAAACAGCACAGCAGACCCAGCTGTCTGTCTGCCGGACGATAAGCTCCGATTGGACCAGGATGAGGAAACAACTCAAACTGAGGAACCTGAAGAGAAAGACGAGCAGACAGACAGAGAAAATGGCATTGATGAATTTATTATCATCTGTCCAACTTGCCTGACTGGGATCATTATTCAGTCTGCTTCAGTCACCTAGCATTGATGCATGTTATGCAGAGATTTAGTACCTTAGTAGCATTAGTAGTAGTAGTACCAGGAGCAGTAGCAGCAGTAGTAACAGTAGTAGTAGTAGTAGTAGTAGCAGTAGTAACAGTAGCAGTAGTAGTGGTAGTAGAAATAGTGGTAGTAGTAGTAGTAGCAGTAGTAACAGTAACAGTAGTAGTAGTAGTAGTAGCAGCAGTAGTTGTAGTAGCAGTAGTAACAGCAGCAGTAGTAGTAGTAGTAGTAACAGTGGTAGTAGTAGTAGTAGTAACAACAGTGGTAGTAGTAGTAGTAGCAGTAGTAACAGTAACAGTAGTAGTAGTAGTAGCAGTAGTAACAGTAGTAGTAGTAGTAGTAGTAGTAGTAGTAGTAGTAACAGTGGTAGTAGTAATAGCAGTAACAGTGGTAGTAGTAGCAGTAGTAACAGTAGTAATAGCAGTAACAGTGGTAGTAGTAGCAGTAGTAACAGTAGTAGTAGTAGTAACAGTGGTAGTAGTAGTAGCAGAAACAGTGGTAGAAGGTAGTGGTAGTAGCAGTAGCAGTAGTAGTAGTAACAGTGGTAGTAGTAATAATAGTGGTAGTAGTAGTAGCAGTAGTAGTAACAGTGGTAGTAGTAGCAGTAGTAACAGTGGTAGTAGTAGCAGTAGTAACAGTGGTAGTAGTAGTAACAGTGGTAGTAGTAGTAACAGTGGTAGTAATAGTAGCAGTAACATTCTAGTCCACCTGTGTGTTGAACAGCGGTTTCAGTAGTCGTGTGTCCTCCACCAGACCTCTGATGTCAGACCTCCAGAGTCGAAGTCCTGGTCGAGCAGCAAAGACCTGCAAGTCACTCTGTTTACAGAGAGCAGGGAGGAAGCAGGCGCCGAACCTGCCGCTGCTGCTGAAACCAGAGAACTACAGTCAGATTCACAGACACAACCACAGACAACTACAGTAATATTCAGCTTCAACCACAGACACAAATACACTCACATTCATTTTATGTATTTATTTTATTTGTTTATTTATTTCGATTAAGAACAAATTCAAGAGGCAAGAGACGAAAAGGCTAGCACTTTGCAGAAGGCAACATAAAACACAATAAAAACAGTACGGTGGATAGAGACAATAAATGGAAGAGTAGTAACTTGTTGTTTTTCATTTACGCATGAGGGAATGCTCGGCAAAATTCAAGTGCACATGGGGCTCAGGGAAAACTCATGAAGAATGTGAAAAAGCTACAGCTAAAACTGAGAAGATAAGAAATCAGATTGTGATCTGAATGTTTTCCTTCAACCAAGGGCTTCGTTGAGCAAACTCATGTGGAGCTTACATCTCGTGTGAATTGCTCATCCTGCTCATTAGATGTTTTACCATCCAGGCTACATTACAACTATATGCCCGTTATAAACAGCTCATTGTTCACCATCTTACAAAAACTAATGCTAATGTCCTGTTTTTGGCTAAAGTTCGATAAAAAGTTGTGTTCAAACAATTAATTAAATTAATTAATTATTTAATTTCTGCACTGCACACAAATTATCTTCTTTTACTAGGGGACGCTTGTGATTGCCTGCAAACCTAGAAATAACATAACCATAATTATGGATAAGGTGGATAATTTGGAGCAGGGTGAGTTTTTACACTGCGCTGCATTGTTCTGTGTTATGTACTGCTGCTTATTGCATTGTGTTGTTGGTTTGCAATGTTGCATTGGTTGTTGTGTTGTTGTGTTGCAGGATTGTTTTGTTGTGTTGTGTTTCTGTGCTGTTGCGGTGGATAATTTGGACCAGGGTGAGTTTGGCAGGAATGGTGAAGGAGGAACAGTGTAGCCAAGAGCTGACCTGGAAGAGCTACTGGGAGGTGCACAGACCGGAGAGGCTGAGCTGGAAAAGCAGAAGTTGAGCAGTCAAGTTTTTATTTATGCTAATTTATTCAAATAAGAAAATTGCTAAAGCATTGAAGGTTCCCAGGAGCACAGTGGGCTCCATCATTGTGAAATGGAACAAGTGTGGAACCACCAAGACTCTTCTTCATCTGGCTGGACCAGTTCACCGACACTGCCCATCCAATCTGACAGAGCTGGAGAGGATCTTGAAGGAAGAATGGCAGAAACTTCCCAAATGCAGGTTTGACTTGACAAGAAGACTTGAAGTTGTAATCACTGCTAAAGGTACTTCTACAAAAGGGTCTGAATACTAATAATAAATTGGAAAAAAAAGAGCGTTGTCATTATGTAGATTGTTGGATATTTTATCAATTTTAAATTAAAGAGAACAACCAAGTGTGGAAAAAGTAAAGGGGTCTAAATACTTTCCGCAGCCACTGTAGCAAACTTTGGCATTTTGGATAGTCTGAGTATATGTGTTGACAACCAGTCAGTGGAGTCTGAGTAACAGGCCAGCCAGTTCGTGGTCAAACCAGGAACTAAGATGGTTTTGAGTTCTCATCGACCTCCTATGGCCATGTTTCTCTATAAGTGTACCAAAGTAGTTGTGGAACAGATTCCAGACATCTTCAACAGGAAGGGATCAGGCTGATTGTCAACCATTTTACAGAGGCAAGGTCATACAGAGAGGATGCTCACTGAAGTGTTTTAGTGATCGTTTATGATACAGTTCTTCCACATACATGCAGTAAAACATTGGTCACTGAGATCAATGCAAAAGACTCTAGACTGACACATATGGGGAGTGTTAGTGAATGAGAGTTGCCCTCTGAGAGACCTGAGAAAGTTTCAGGGAGTAAAATTGTGAAACCTTCTCGTATGGCTTCATCATGTCCCATGTCACCTAACAAGATGGATTTGGTGTCAGGGGTCAGGAGACAGACTAGTGCTGATGGTGGGCAATAGCACCCAGCAACCATTACACAGACGTTATTTGAAGGTTTGATAGTAATTACTACAGTCACACTCACTTCCCATATAGAAGGATCTGGTGACTGTGTGTACAGCACTACTGCAAGTAATGTTTGATAG
The DNA here is from genome assembly GCA_034670385.1 of Hoplostethus mediterraneus. NCBI lineage: Eukaryota > Metazoa > Chordata > Actinopteri > Trachichthyiformes > Trachichthyidae > Hoplostethus > Hoplostethus mediterraneus. The sequence continues at coordinate 2,473,708 of JAXDDW010000065.1, forward strand.
AAAGTCTGCCTAGGACTGGATCCCAGCGACTGCAGGTTGTATGTTACATGTTGTATTCCTACCTCTTCCTAGATCTAGTTCCCAGGCGTTGCAGACTGCGTTCCTGGGTGCAGTACAGTAGAGATCTGTGTTGTATATTATATGTAATATGTTGTGTGTTGTGTTCCTACCTCTTCCTGGGCTTAGTTCCCAGTTGTTGTAGCTTTTGTTCCTGGGTACAGTATAGCAGAGATCTTTGCTGGGTGGAAACCAGTAGGACTCTGTGACTGTACTCCAGCTGGACGACACCAGAAGGCTCCTCCAACAGCAACACTGGCTTACACACTCCCTGAAGGGGACACACACACACGGTTGTTGTGTTGTGTTGCAGGATTGTTGTGTCGTGTTTCTGTGCTGTTACGTTACCTGGTCGAGGTCCAGAGCAGAGAAAACAACCCTGCCTTTATCATCTCCAGAAAACAGCTTCATACCGTTGGTGCTCCATGCCAGAGCTGTTACCATACCCTTATGAAGACCAACCACATCAAAACGCCTCAACTAGAGAGAGAGAGAGAGAGAGAGAGAGAGAGAGAGAGAGAGAGAGAGAGAGAGAGAGAGAGAGAGAGAGAGAGAGAGAGAGAGAGAGAGAGTTTTAGATGTATAGGGTTAGCTACAGTAGCTAGATGATGCCCTCTATCTCAGAGGACCTCTAAACCAAACCCTAACATCACTACTATATATCACCTAAGTGTGCTAGAGCTTTTTAGTTGCTTTAGTTGTGATCCATGTAATCTGACCGGCACAGAGAAACAGTAAATATATATAGTTCACACATCCAAATTATGGCGCCATCTAGTGTCTCTGTCTCCAGCTGACACACCTGAAAAGTCAATTTCAATCTACCCTGGCCTGTTGTCAGCTATGATTAATCATCCATCCTTGCCAAATGTCAATGCAGTGTGTTGAGTCAAATCAAACTGGTGAGTATCAGCAATATATTCATGTTCACCCTATATCAGAGTATCGTAAACATCTTTGACATCAATAGTTTCAGTTCTGTTTTCACAACAAGAGCTTCCTGTCAGATTGGATGAGATATATACCAAAGAGCAAAGTGCATTAGCACAGCACTAAAACCCACTGAAACCAAGCATGGAGATCAGTCTGTCTGATGTATGACTACAACATCAATACAGCAATCAGATTCATGAATTGTCCCCATTTAAAAACAAAAAAATACTGTTAATACTGTGCCTAGCTATGACTTAATTTCTGGTGCACTGTGCAAATACCTATGATAACACCTGTGATGACACCTGTGATGATACTTGTGACCTTCCATCATTCACAGTGGAAGATCTGAGCATTCAACTTGGAGTCAGAACAAGAAGACACAGACATGGGAAAAAAGACAGACAATGACAAACCGACAGTCGTGATTGACGGACGTGACCATGAAAATTATTATCTTGTGGAGGTGCGTTAAACAATGAGACAGGGAGACGAAGGCAGGTCGAGTCTGTTTACTCTCCACATAAAAAGTCAGTCACAACAACCTGAGCAGCCATGACAGTGCAACCTTTAACCCGGAACCACTAACACTTCCGCCCACCACCCTTCTCTCTTAAAGGTACAGATACCCTGGTGAATGTCTCTCTATTATGGAGACCACAATCTTGAATATTATTGTGACGTTGAGATATTTCCAGTCTGAGGCGAGAGTTGAGTCAGTGGACTGATTCTCCCTGGATCCACCACCAGCTGTGGCCAATTAAGGCGGGTCCTTTTAGTCAGGCAGTGTGAGAGCCTGATGGAGTGCATGAGTGTGACAGGAGATCAGGAGGATCGAGTCGGACTGTGAAACGGAAAGAGATAACAAGACCAGCAGCGGCGACCTACCAGGTCGGCGGAGGATGCAGCCGGGAGCAGCCTGGAAGAGCTGCCCAGTTGGGGTTGGAGTCGGGGATGCTCCTGGAAGCCTGAAGCCTGGCAGGTTTGGTGCTCCGCGGCTGACCCGCCAGGTCAGAGGGAAGGTGAACTGGAATGAGAATGAAGAGAGAAGATCGGACCTCCAGGTTGTATTTGTTCGTCTGGTTGAGTCGGCGGCAGGTGCAGGTGCACTTCCCCTCTGTCTCGGCAGGTCAGTCGCGGAGCACAAAACCTGCCCGTCTCCAGGCTTCCAGCAGGATCCCGCTCCAACCCCGACTGGACTCTTCCCAGCTGATCCTCCGCCGACCTGGTCGGTCGCCGCTGCTGGTCTTTCTCTCTCTCCGTTCCACAGTCCGACTGATCTCCTGTCAGACTCATGCACTCCGTCAGGCGTAACCGCTCTCGTTCACACCTGACACACAGGTTAAAAGGGTCTGGCTGCAATCAGCCTTAATTGTCCGCAGCTGGTGCTGGATCCAGGGAGAATCAGTCCACTGACTCAACTCTCTCCTGGATCCAGGGAGAATCAGTCCACTGTCTTAACTCTCGACTGGATCCAGGGAGAATCAGTCCACTGTCTTAACTCTCTCCTGGATCCAGGGAGAATCAGTCCACTGACTCAACTGTCGACTGGATCCAGGGAGAATCAGTCCACTGACTCAACTGTCGACTGGATCCAGGGAGAATCAGTCCACTGACTCAACTGTCGACTGGATCCAGGGAGAATCAGTCCACTGTCTTAACTCTCTCCTGGATCCAGCCTACGCCTCACCCACACCCTCCCTCCAGTCTGCCACACACTAACTGAAGTAGAAGGAGACGGGGCAGTTTGATGGAAAGTGGATATAACAAAACAATAGACTACAACAAAATAAGTCTTGGAATACAAGATGTGTATATATATATAAGATGAATAACAGTGTAAGAGCATCAGTTACCTGTTTGTTACGCCCAGGAAGTGGAGACACTAGCTGGAAGAGTGCCACCCTGCCTGACGCTGTTCCCACAGCAACCAAGTCATCAAAACAACTCAGCAGCTTCACCGCCGTGATGGCATCACACTTCCCCTGCACACACACACACACACACACACACACACACACACACACACACACACACACACACTTTTAGGGTCAGATTATAGAGGAAACCTCTCTGTCCAGTTTGTTGAAAGGAGTCTGTCGTTCAGTTGTTCTCTCATCAGTTTTGTATTTTCATGTTTCTGTGTAATATTCAGTGACATTTTCATATCATTAACCTTTCATATCTGTAAGGCCCTCTGTTGCAAAATTACAACATCAGTTTTAGCTTTTTAGATTTAAAAATCGGCAATTGTTTTTTTTAGACCACATTTAGATAGTCAATGGGTCCTATTGTTTAACCCTGCAATGCTATTGGATGGTAAATGTGTTTATAGGTCCGGCCATCAGGCCATGAACTCACACAACCTGCAAACCCAAACTATATTTGGGTTTTACAGGGTTAAATGTGTCCTCTCCTCTCTCTGATCTCTGGACCTCAACAATGATCAACCTCTACCAGGTCATGAAGCTTCTCCATCTGCTGCTCTCAACACAAGTGATGCGTTTTACATTTCAACAGAAGAACCGGGTAGTTAGCATGAGCAGCGATAGCCACCATGGCTGAACAAACAAAGAAAAGAGCGCCACCTACAGAAACTCAAACTCCATCAACAGAAAATCCAAGGACAAAGGAAACAAAGATTCTTTATCCAGATTCCTTCATATCAACATATCCTAGACTGACATCTTACAGCCAATAACCCAGCTTCCTTAAACTAACTGGAACAAATCAGACTGGAGAACTAGCTAACTGAGAACTGGAATGAGAATGAAGAGAGAAGATCTGACCTCCAGGTTGTATTTGTTCATCTGGTTGAGTCGGCGGCAGTACAGGTAAAGCATGCCGATGCTGCTGCCGACAGCAATGTAGTCACTGCTACTGTCCAGAGCCGTCAGGTAGACCAGAACCGACCGGAACCCCTTCTGGACCTGGACCATAACAACCAGCATCATCATCATCTTGTAATGTAATAATCATCATAATATGTACAATCATCATCATCTTCTTCATCATCTTAATATACAAAGTCATGAAAATGTTTTTGTGGTAATGCATTCTGAAGACAATGTTAAATGTTGAAGTTAAACTGAGATGTTACAGGCGGTCTCTTCTGCAGCAGCAACACAGAGGCCAGTGACTACAACCCAATAAAAGGATGGTTAGACAAACCAATGGATAACTAAAGTACATTTCATACGCCTTTCACCCATGTCAGGCGTGAATGGGTCCACAGGGTTATCAGACCCGAGTCCGTGACCCTGCTACCGACCTGGGAATGACCCGGGTCAGATACTGCTCAGCTGCGGTATGGGCGGGAACCTCATTGGTTCAGACCATAGGCACATTAGTATGCAAGTCACTTCACAACAAGGACATGGAAGTAAAACAACGGAAAGACCCTGAAATCAGAAGGCTTCTGTTCATTCGCAGAGAGGAACAAGTTACTGGGATGGAAAAAGATGAAATTATTATAATGGGTCCAACACCTTTAAAACAGGTCAGAACAGTACAGTACCACGACTGGGGTTTTAAAGGAGTCAGGGCAGTACCTTGGCTGGGATAGCGTTGAGTAGGTAATAGAGTGGGCAGAACTCCCTCAGAACTGACTGGGGGCCCGGCTGGTTCGCCATGGCTCTGCTGTGAACTGGGCTCAGCTGAACATTCACCAACACAGGATGCTTCTGAAAAGGATGAGAGGAAATGTGAAGTAATATAAACGTGTGTTTCTCTGTAGTACCACTACTTCATAGCTTCATATATTTTTTATTCGTTATTGTTATTTGATTATTCCCATTGTAGCTTTATTTCTTGGTGTTATTCTGTCTGGCTGCTGTAACAAAGAAGTGTATATACTTAATAAAGTACCTACCTACTGAACCACAGGCCTTGATAGTTTTCTGTTCAACTGGAGAACATCATGCCGAAATCTGGCAGTTTAATATCGGTATCGGTAATATCAGTTTCTAATTGACACACACACATATCGTAAAACATGACTTCAGACATGTTGGGAACCGGAAGGATCTATTAGACAATACGGCATCCGGCCAATAAGCCAAGCAGCATTTTAATTAAATGCAACGTGAACTTTGACAACTGGTTCGCCGTTATTCCAGCAGACATCACCGGAGGGCGGTTGATGTCTTTTATTAGTCTTTTTAGTTGATATTTTATTAAAATAAAGTGCTGCTACGTGGGTCACGCGACTGCCGAATTTACCATAAAGCCCTATACCCTGGCAAAAGATCTGAAGTCATGTTTTACGAGGTATCTAAGTTGGCCGATAAGCAAAGCTGCATTAAATTGTAATAGATTCTGGCGTGATTGGTGTTGTCTCCATTCAAGAGAGCCACAGGCCCGTCGGAAAGCTGACAGCTAACATCTTCTGTCCACCTCATAACATCGGACCAACACGACACAGCACAAACACAAGACAATCAGAAACAACGGTACATCTGTGTTGTTTACTAGCTTATTTAGCAAGGTGTCGTTGCTAGCATCATCTGTACGCTAAATACCTTCTATTATACTCCGTTACTGGCGCAGGCTAGCATTAGCAACAAGCATCTAAATCACTTACACAAACTGTCTGCTTTAGGATCCTGTTCAGATATTAAATATATTAAAGAGTTTGGAGACGTTAGCGACATCGCCGTTTGACAGGTTTCACACTGATGCTGTGATGTGTTGTCAACAAACTGCGCCACCTATTGGCCTTTGGTAACTAAACATATCTGTGTTTTATTTATTTTTATTGTGTATCGATATATGGGGATTGGATTTAACTGAAACAATAAACAACAATAGGTTAAAAAGACTTTATACAATCCACACTGACATTATTCCGTTAATCACTTGTTTTGTTGTCAAAGCGTATAAATGACAGGAAGCGGAAACGCAGTAACTGCTGGTTGTGGGTAAAAGCCGGAGTGGATCCTGGAACGGCCCCCTTAAGGTGACACATACCACCAGTTTTCTGTAATTTCTCAGTGGAGCCTCGTAACGTAAATTTTAGTTTCTCCAATTTAAGATGCTGCATAACATCTTTCATCCACATAATATAAGTGGGAGGTTGTGGCTGCTTCCAATTCAAAAGAATCAATCTGCGAGCCAACAGGGTTACAAATCCCGCAATTGTGGAAAGAGCTCCACCAATAGGGCTGCTCTCTCTCAGTACCCCCAATATAGCCATCATTAGGTCAGGTTCTATAGTATGTCCTGAAACATCTGAAATAGCTTGAAATATAGAGCTCCAAAAGTTGGACAACCTAGGGCAGCCACTGAGGGTACATCTTCATCTTCGAGAGCCTGACCTTGACCTTGCCTGACCTTGGATAAATGGAGAGGATGCAACACCTTAAGCTGTATCAGGCCATGCCTGGCACACACAGATGCTGAGTGCACCCCCTCCTGTGCATCTGTCCATTGCTCCTTCATCATGTCAATACCCAAGTCCTCCTCCCAAGCTGACTTCAGATGATTGAGTGAGGTATCCCGTAAATTAGACAGTCGTTCATGAATGTATGATATTGCTCCCCTGGACAAAGATTCCATTGACCTAATACACGTAATGTGTTGCGTAATACACCAACAAATTTAAACTGGAAAAACACCATTTATATAAAGATCCTTCATAGTTGTGATACCATTACGACTCCATAGTTGAAACAAATTGTCCAACACAGAGGGAGGAAAGTGGTGGTCTGCACAGAGAGGAGCAAGGAGAGACCTCCCATGCCAACCAAAACGTTTTCTAATTTTAGTCCAGATTTTGAGGGAATGTATTACAACTAGATCGTTCTTAGCAGGCAGGCCGATCATAGAGAGAGGGCTCGTATGTTACAAGCCCAGTAGTAATGTAAAAAGTTTGGCAGTCTCATGCCCCCGATCCCCTTCGGCCTTTGTAAAAAGTCCCTCCTAATTCTGGGATGTTTCTTATTCCAAATAAAACAGGTGATTTGCTTATCCAACTGTCTAAACACTAATAACACTGGGAATGCATTGAAAAAGGAATACAGATTTGGGGAGAATGTTCATTTAATGGTGTTAATCCTCTCTCACCCTGAAACCCTTTAACCCCGTTAAAAACATCCATCTAGTTTCTGTTTTCCTCTTATTCCAGTCGTAGACAACGTGACGTCACGTTGAGATATTTCCAGTCTGATATCAGAAAATGTTTCATGATCTAAACCATCAACGGTAACCGTCAGGTTTTGGTGTCAGCCAATCAGAATCAAAGAGCAAGGGCTTCTTTCTAGACCGACGATCAACAATCATACAGGAGAAATCCATCAGAGGAGAGAGAGAGACCGACAGGAGACAGACCAGAATGCAATGGAGTAGCTGAGATAGACCAGAATGCAATGCAGTAGCCCAGATAGACCAGAATGCAATGCAGTAGCCCAGATAGACCAGAATGCAATGCAGTAGCCCAGATAGACCAAGTCAAGTCAAGTTTATTTGTCACATGTAGTAGATACAGCAGGTCTGTTCCATACAGTAAAATGCTTAGTGACAAGCCCCGTGTACAGTGCAAAAAACATTAGGACCAATAATAACACACGCCAGAATAAAAATAAATATATAAAAAAGTATACATAAAGTGTATAAGTACAGGTCGACAAATGTTGCAGTTGTGTATAATAAAAAGGCAACCTTTTTTGTACATTTGAGATGTAAAGATCATAAATATAAATATAAGTATAAGTGTGTAAGTCCAGGATGAGTGGCAGGGGGGTGAGTAGAGTCTATAGGTGAGTAGAGTCTATAGGTGGTAGAGTCTATAGGTGAGTAGAGTCTATAGATAGTAGAGTCTATAGGTGAGTAGAGTCTATAGATAGTAGAGTCTATAGGTGAGTAGAGTCTATAGATAGTAGAGTCTATAGATGGTAGAGTCTATAGATAGTAGAGTCTATAGATAGTAGAGTCTATAGGTGAGTAGAGTCTGTAGATGGTAGAGTCTATAGATAGTAGAGTCTATAGATGGTAGAGTCTATAGGTGAGTAGAGTCTGTAGATGGTAGAGTCTATAGATAGTAGAGTCTATAGGTGAGTAGAGTCTATAGGTGAGTAGAGTCTATAGATAGTAGAGTCTATAGGTGAGTAGAGTCTATAGATAGTAGAGTCTATAGGTGAGTAGAGTCTATAGGTGAGTAGAGTCTATAGATAGTAGAGTCTATAGATGGTAGAGTCTATAGGTGAGTAGAGTCTATAGATAGTAGAGTCTATAGGTGAGTAGAGTCTGTAGATGGTAGAGTCTATAGATAGTAGAGTCTATAGATGGTAGAGTCTATAGGTGAGTAGAGTCTGTAGATGGTAGAGTCTATAGATAGTAGAGTCTATAGGTGAGTAGAGTCTATAGGTGAGTAGAGTCTATAGATAGTAGAGTCTATAGGTGAGTAGAGTCTATAGGTGAGTAGAGTCTATAGGTGAGTAGAGTCTATAGGTGAGTAGAGTCTATAGATAGTAGAGTCTATAGGTGAGTAGAGTCTATAGGTGAGTAGAGTCTATAGATAGTAGAGTCTATAGGTGAGTAGAGTCTATAGGTGAGTAGAGTCTATAGGTGAGTAGAGTCTATAGATAGTAGAGTCTATAGGTGAGTAGAGTCTATAGATAGTAGAGTCTATAGGTGAGTAGAGTCTATAGATAGTAGAGTCTATAGGTGAGTAGAGTCTATAGATAGTAGAGTCTATAGGTGAGTAGAGTCTATAGATAGTAGAGTCTATAGGTGAGTAGAGTCTATAGGTGAGTAGAGTCTATAGGTGAGTAGAGTCTATAGATAGTAGAGTCAGGGCTTGGGGGTAGAAGAGTCTCGGAGCCTGTTGGCCCGGCGGTAGCAGAGCAGAGGGTCTTTGGTGAAGTTCCTCTGACACCGCCTGGTGTAGAGGTCCTGTATGGCAGGTAGCTGCAATGCAGTAGCCGAGATAGACCAGAATGCAATGCAGCCACAAGAGTAAGGGGCGCGATGCTCGCCTTTTCTCAATTGCCGTTACTACAACTATCAGTGTCACTGCCACAAGGTGACAGTCCACACTATGTGGGGAGCGACTGAGAGTCTCATGCTCTACCTCTCTCCACCACATAAAATCCAGCTGGATCAAGTTCTTTGGGGTTGTTGAAAGGCATTATGGGAAATGTAGGAAATAAGGAATGGAATAGTTCTTTACACCCTTTTAGGGGTTTATATTGTGAGTGTTTTCTATCAGCTCTCATTAAACTTGATACACTTCTGACATGCAGTAGAACCGTATTTGGAGAGGAATACTTTTCAGGTCAATGTCTCATATAAAACTGTTATCAGAGGACATATGTAATGTCAATGCCCGGGATAACTAATGTTTCAGTCCCACTGCAGACCTGATCCAGTGTGCTGCGGATCCAGTCCAGGAAATAACTGCTCCCGAGTCTGCTGAGGGAAATGCTAGGCTAGTAAAAACCCATATCACGAACCGATACCTTTTCGTGTTTTTACCACAGTAGTTGGTGTTTTTCTTCACCATAGTGGTGTATTTTATTTACCATTACATCGAACATTCATAGAAACATATTTGTTTGGTAAAATTGTTCGGCATCTAGTTTATCTGACCCATCGACTGGCTCCAGTCTATGCTAAGCTAGCAGCTAGCTTCACAGCCAAAATGGCGGATAACGAGGATGAGAGCGGTTTGTCCAGAACAATAACTGCAGCCGTGACACAGATTCGCTGTGTTTCTGATGTAGCTACAGAAAGTGTTCCTCCCGCCGGTCCAGGGGTTAACCAGGTTAGCCCTCACCCGGCCCAGCTCAACCAGACCGGGGATAAGGTGACGACAGCGTCCGCCGCTCAGCTGCCGGATTTCCTGCAGAGCTGTTCGGCCAAAGCAGAGGGGGACTGCCGGCTGTCAGACATGGAGGAACAGAGTATTCTGATTGGCACAGAGTACACCAGAATTAGCCCTGACCTAGTAAACTCCAGCATCAGTACCGACCTCGTCAACACCACCATCATCTACGTCCAGCCGGACGGCAGCCTGGTGGAGGGTTCAGGTCTTACGGCGGAGGAGCAGCAGGCTCTGCTGGAGCAGCTCACCAAACAACAGATAGTCCAGGTCTCCGAAACCGAGGTGGCCCAGCTGTTCCAGCAGAACCAGGTCGTCAAAACTATGCCGGCTCCCACAACCCAGTTGGTCCCCAACGCAACCCTGGCCCCCAACCAGCTCCAGCAGGTTATAGATCAAGTCACCAAATCCCAGCAGCAGCAAGCATCCATCGTCCAAGTCCCCCAGCAGAGCCAAGCGGCAGCCAAGCCAGTGGAACCGCAGGTTCTGACCGCAGTGGATGTCAGTGGGCTGTTCACCTTAAACAGCAGCCAACCTGAGGCTGCAGGGAGTCCTAAGACTCAGAATAATGCCTCCCAGCAGCTGAAGAACGTGGCCAAACAGGTCGCCATGCAGTCCAGCAGTTCAGTCCGGGTGATCTCTAAGAAGGTGAGACAGGAGAAGTATTCTGTATTTCCATGGAAGTTGGGCTGCTAGATGACGATAATCTAAATACTCTCTTGGCAGAGTATCTACAGCTCTAGACAGATCCAGAGTTCCTCCTGGATTGTAGGAAGCCTGCAGTAAAAAAAAAACACATTCAACACATGAACACTTTCCATATGTAGTCAGGAAAAAAAGCCCAATAGTTTCCTAGTGAGGGAAGCATAACGAAGCTCTGATAGACAGCTGACCATCACGTCAGATTCAATAACCTGCTGTAACACAATGATTATTTTACATTGCTGTAATAATATGGACCACGTATCAGTCCAACAGTGTTCCAACCATGTCTTGTTACTAGGACTATAGGTAGAAAAGTATTAGTTTGGAAATCCTTCTGAAATTGACAAATTAGGTTGTTATTAATTTTCCAAAAATTTCCTGAGATTTTCTTTCACGGTTTTCTGAGTTTTGAACTGTGAGCTCAAGATGAAGAAGTCAGTCTGGTGGAATTCCCTTTTAAATCCCAGAGTGAAAAGTCCAGTTTTCATTGAGTTGACTTCAGTATATTTTACTTTACTTTACTTTAGACCAACAGCCGGTTGAATAGGTGTCATCTGAAAATCCTTTTAAGAGACAAAGTTGAGAATCTGTATCACATTGTACCAACCACGTGCCACAGGTTTGATCCCTCTGGGAGTCTTATATTGAGTTTTAACGCTGTTTCTGGTTGTTTCCTGTCGCCAGTCAGAGCCAATCAGGATCCAGCTCCAGGTTCCTCCCAAACAGGAAGTGAAGCCTGGGGCCACCATCACCTCTCCCCAGCAGAAGAACATGGCTGTCAGTCAGCCACAGGTCAAGGTCTCAGCCAATGGCAGCATGAGCAGCCCCCAGATCATCCACATTCAGCCAATGGTAGGGCAGCAGGGCCAGCAGTTCTTCCTGCAGCAGAACCCCGGGGACCCGCCCATCCAGTTGCTGCTGCAGAGCCCCACCCCCGTGGTGGGATCCCTGCTCCCATTGGTCCACAAGCTAACAGGCCAGCCAACCACAGCCAACGCCGGTACTAGTCCTGTCCAGAGACCACCCAACCCCCCCGTCCGGCTCCACACCCCTGCTGTCATTAAGACTCCGCCCACCTCTGCTGGTAAAACTGTTACCATTCCCCTCATTAAGCCCCCGGCTAACGGCACAACGACTGTTGCCATTAAATGTCCCGTTAAATCTCCTGCCGTCGCAGCACCCACGGTACCGAACACGTCTGCCGCTGTGACTAGAACCACTGGACCGACCCAGCCGGCAGCGAAAGACAAAGTAAAGGAGAAAGACAAGAAAGCCAAAATGAGAGAAAAGAAGGCGCTGAAAGTTCAGACGAGGTCAGGCCGGGTGTCGCGACCCCCCAAGTACAAAGCCAAGGACTACAAGTTCATCAAGAACGAGGACCTCGCTGAGAGCCACCAGTCCGACTCGGACGACTACTCCGAGATGAGTGTCGAGGAGGAGGAGGGAGAGCAGGGCAAGAAGGAGGGCGCTTCATCTTCCTCCTCCTCTTCCTCCACCATCACATACAGCCACAAATCCAGAGCCTTCCGCTGTCAGAGCTGTGATAAGGCCTACATCGGCCACGGAGGTCTGAACAGACATTACAAACTAAACCCCACCCATGGAGAACCAGACCCCCCAGCCAGCACCCAGGGGCCCCAAAGGGACGAGGACCTCCCCAAGGAGATGCGAGGAGGAGGTGCAGAGATGGAGATAAAGCGAGAGGAGGAGAAGCAAGCTGCTGCTCTTGAGAAGGAAAAAGACAACAAAATCTCAGCTGCCTCTCCACAGAAAGTAAGATGCTTGTCTTTTCAAAGGTCTTTTATTTTGAAATGAATTAGGAATGTACTTATTTAAGAATCAGCAACATTAAAAGCCCCATTCTTCACTTCGTGATGACTTCCATTGTGCTGTGTATAATGAAATGTAAACGTATTGAGGGCTGTAACAAATGATTCTCTCATTCTGGTGATGATTGATTGATGATTGATTGATGATTGATTCACCAGTTCATGAAGAAACATTAACACTGCCAGGTGATAGAAACCAAAGCTAATATTAATACTATTACTGCTACCACTACTGCACTTAAGCCATCATTGGTTGAGTACTTGTTGAGCACTCTGCAGTCTTTTACTTAAACATGTCCTGATAAATGTTGTGCTGCGAGCACCACTGCTAACGCTGGCATAACAGGGTTACACTTACTGTGAAGATGCTGGGACGTGAACCTGTTTATTTATTCTGACTTGTTGAACTGCAGTAGTTCATCCATATATTACTACTACATCCCAGTAGTAATACTACTACTACTACTACTGTACTAGGGTTGGGTGGCCGTGTACACCCTTCGACCCACATATATCACTGATACCTCATGAGGGGACGCTCCACTCCAGAAATACCTCAAAACCCCCTGCTGTGTTCAGTCCATCCTACCCCTGACCCCTGACCCCTGACCCCTGACCCCTGACCCCTGACCCCTGACCCCTGACCCTGATGAACACATTGTGATCCCCGCTGTGTTCAGTCCATCCTAACCCTAACCCCCGCTGTGTTCAGTCCATCCTAACCCTGACCTTAACCCTGACCAATGAAATGTGGTTATTCTGATTGGTTGCGGTGTGACGGATGCATGGGGACTCTTTTAGACTCACTGGTTTACTGACTGGTTTACTGACTGGTTTGCTCCCAGGTTGAGGCTGGACCAGCAGCAGCAGTGGGGCTGAGGGGACTCCACCCCAGGGGGCCCGGTCGGCCTCGTGGCCGAGGAAGAGGCAGGGGCCGGGGGAGAGGCAGGGGCCGAGCGGTGGGGCCTCCTCCTAAGGTGGGTATGGATCCGGTGTATGGTAGATTACACCAGATCATTTAAACCTGGAGATTCAAACAGACACTGACAAGCGCTGCTGAATGTTTACTAGATCGGTCTGGTCTAGATCTCTGTACTGAGATGTGGATCTGTTTATACTAGATCTGTCTGTTCTAATCTAGATCTAACTATGGAAGTTTTTATTGGACTTTAATATCCGGAAATTCACAAGACCCTAATGCACAAATATTTACCACGATCCACAATGACTTCACAATCCACAAACAATACTTTTTCACTTTCTCTTGTGTCCAAATTAATTTGAATGACTTGCAAAAAAAGCAGAATGAATGCAGAACAAATCTGAACTATGAAATTCTGAACTACGAAAAATACAAATTCAAGTTCCAGAACATTTTCAGATCTAAATGTTGCAAGTGAACATGTGTTTTCACATTTGTGGATCACAAAACATTTATTTGTAGCCTCCTTAGATCTGAAAATGTTCTGAAAAAGTGTTTGTGGATCGTGGTACATATTTGTGCAGTGTGTCTTGTGGGTTCCGGATCTTGGAAGTCCAATAGAAACGTCCGTATGTATCTACTGTTGTTAATGTCAGGTGGTGGTGGGCCTGGTCAGCAGACGGGGGCGTCGCGGCAGACCTCCAAAGCTAGGTGGCGCTACAGCAGAACAACAAGCACAGAGGAGGAGAGAGAGGCTGCTGGAGGTGAACTGAAGCTTGTGCGTGTGTGTGTGCGTGCGTGCGTGTGTGTGTGTGTGAGCGTGAGCATGACCTCTGACCTCTCTCCTGTCTGTAGCTGGTGGAACAGTGTGAGGATGAGGAGCTGATGAACATCGTGCTTCCTCGTCTGGCCAAAGCCCTCTCTCTCTGGGAGCTGCTGTTGGCGAAGGTAACACACACTGAACATTGTAGTCAGTTCATAACTGATGAAAGTGTTTTGGTCATTAGCATTGTTCTATACTTGAAAATGATGTCGCTGGTGAATGTGATGCACTTGACTTGAGACTCGGAGGAGCAGAGACCCAGTCACAGTGATGGGCCCAGTTTGTCAGAATTTTTAATCTGGATCAGAATTAGATCATCAATCAGATCAAATCCCCTTTTTGTACCATTTAATGAAGCTGCCAGTTGAGGACCTGTGAGGGGCCTGTTTCTCAGATGAAAGACTCTGATGTACTTGTCCTCTAGCTCAGCCTCCCTTCTCTTTCTATTCTGGTTAGAGCCAGTTTGCTCTGTTCTGTGAAGGGAGTAGTACACACCGTTGTATGAGATCTCCAGTTTCTTTACATGGAATATCCTTCACTTCTCAGAACAAGAATAGACTGACGAGTTTCAGAAGAAAGGTTTTTTTTTTTTCCTGGCCATTTTGAGAATATAATCCAACCCACAAATGCTCCAGATACTCAACTGGCCTAAGGAAGGCCAATTGTATTGCTTCTTTAATCAGAACAGTTTTAAATGATCAATTAGCCTTTTAACAAGATAAACTTGGATTATCTAACACAATGTGTTATTGGACCACAGGAGTGATGGTTGCTGAAAATGGGCCTCTGTAGCCAATTTAGATATTCCATTAAAATCAGTTTCCAGCTATAATAGTCATTTACCACATTAACAATGTCTAGACTGTATTTCTGATCAATGTAATGTTATTTTAATTGGAAAAAATTGTGCTTTTCTTTAAAAAATAAGGAAATTTATAAGTGACCCCAAACTTTTGAGCGGTAGTGTAGATATATTTGTATACTATAATAAAGAAAAACATTATAAAAATGGGAATAACTGGTTATATGCTAAATGTATTGATTGATATAACTTCATTCATCCCACAATGGTGATCGTTTCTGTTCCCATTTTCATTAGGGCCTATATTAAAATAGTTAATAACAATAGTAAAACTATTAGTAGGTTGAAAATCATTAATATGTGGTGATATGATGCAGATATTGTGCATATACAATGTATTTCTATGGGATTGTGCATGCGCACGCCCAGCTCCACGTCCGCGAGCCGCCCGCCTGCCGTGCGCTCGGCCGGTGAGAACCGCAGCATCCGTTAACATGGGAGCGGAAGAGAGGCGCAGCAGTGTGTGTGTGCATCTGGTGGGTCCGGCGCGTAAGATGCATTTTGTTTACCTACAAGGTGTCGGTAGGTGTGTTTTCAGTCAGGGTTAGGGCACATGGGTTGATTTCCTCACAAATCCTGACAAGTTGCAACGCATTTATATATAAAGTAAGGCCAATCATTTTAGTGGGATCAATATTATTTTTGGCATTTTAACTATCCCGATTTCTGCCTCAAGTTTTGAAAAACACAACAGCAACATTAACACTTGATTAAAGGTAGGATTGGATTACCAAATCCTAATCTTCATTCAATTTTCATTTTCCATCCACTAGTTGCACAACGCTGAGCGAATGTACTGAAACATAGGTGCCAACTTTACACATTAGGGCCCAATCCCATTTCTCATTTTTCTCATTCTCATCCTTGAGCATTTACCATTTACCCCTACCCCTCGTTTTCGAGTGTCCCTCGCTTTTCGGCTTGCAAGGGGTAGTGGTTGGAATCTCCCCCTATGAAATGGGACAACCCTTCAAGACCCTGATACGCCATCGATGACATTTACGTAAACACACAGGATGGCTTTGTTGGCGGACATTACGATGGCAATAATGGTATTATCAGAATGACGTTCATCTGATGGAGATAGAAAAGCATGGACGCTCACGATTCGTTCACAACTTATACGTTTGACGCTACTAATCGATCAAAAATCAAGTCCTCAAATAAAAAAGACCACTGCTTTATTACCAGACCACTTCATGACAGAATAGCGTTAGCGGTGCTCTGTAGTCTAGCAAGCCGCTCCTAATGTTACCCTGCCAGTCTGCACTGATATTAGAGGAGCCGGAACAAGTGCAGCAACTTCGCTGCTGGACTTTAGTTATATTTCATCATATACCATCAAAGGGGGAAATGCGACATGTAAATATGTCAAAATGCAGAACTGTCATGCACAAATCAGCCTAAAACAATGTTGTAACGTTAACTAGCGAGGTAGAGACATCGGCATACTAGCGATTTTTTGTTATGCTTGTTATAAAGAAACGGTCTATAATACATTGAAACGACATTAAGATAATATGACACGTATAATATTTAATCTTTATTAACGAAGACAATACTACATTTGTGGTTTTTGTGGTTTGATTGTCGGAGACTTCTCCTAGCCCTCGGTTTGTAGTGTGCCCCTGAAAATATTTGGAGGGCCATGTAGCCCTAGACCTTCGCCCTACCCCTCCATCCCAACAAGAATCAGGACACCCTACACGTGAACACGCAAAACGGAGGGGAAGGGATAAGGGGTGAATTGGGATTGGGCCTAAAAGAAAGAATTGTGTGCAACGTTCATTTTTTTCAGTTTATTCAGTCAGTAAGCACCTTATCATAGGCTGTGCCTTTTCTAGTTGTTTTGTTCAATCTGTTTTAAAATACCCAATTTTCACTTCACTCCACTATTATCCTGTCAGATAAGTTTTGAAAAACTGGGCTCGGGTGATCAGGACTCCTGACCTGTCTTCAAGCGACAGACACAATATTTAGTAGTACATTCCCAGAATCCATCACAATTTAGCAGTTTAGTTTTAGTGGCCTATGGTCTAAAGGCTTCATTAGTACTTTGTTAGTATTTTTTCAATGGAACGTTCTAGTGTTTTACTTGTAGGTTGTTGCTGGTTTGTTTCAGGTGGAGAAGGGTGGACCAGCTAAGACACATTTTCCAGACATGTACCGTGAGTTTGAGTCCTTGCAGGCCCTGGTGAGGAAGATGGCACAGGAATACATCTGCAACCCACAGGGCATCAGCACCGCCCTGGAGGTCCGGAATATAGAGGTGATGGGCTTCTGCTCTGATTGGTTCTGCTGTACTGTGTTCTGTTCTGTAGTACTCTGTTCTCTAGTACTCTATTCTTTTCTATTCTGTCTTGTTCTGTTTTGTTCTCTTCCGATAGTTTGTGTTGTTATGTTCTATTCTGTTATGTTATATTATGTTCGGTACTACTCTGTTTTATTCTGTTCTGTTGTATTTATTCTGTTCTGTACTATTCAGTTCTATCTTGTGCGGCTCGGTTCTATTCTGTTCCGTTCCAGTAGTAAACGCTTCTTTCTCCAGTAACATATTGTGTATTAGTACTATGTGGCAGTACACAGTTTTGTGTAGTAATTATTAGTGTACTAGTACTGGGGCAGTGATATGTACTGTAGCAGTACTGTGTAGTAATTGGTAGTGTACTAGTACTGGGTAGTAAAATGTAATGTAGTAACACTGTTTAGTAATACTTAGTATAGATAGATAATACTTAGTGTAGTAGTACTATGTAGTTTTTAGAAGTACTATGTTGAATGTCTTCCAGGTTGCCAAATCTCTGGGCATCTATGATGAGGTGAACAAGTTGAAAGTGGTTCCTGGTGCTTCTCAGAGCTCAACCAACATGGCAACCAAGACTGTACGCTATATGGAGGTAAATAAAGTTTTAATAAACCTCTACTGCCCCTATCCAACCTCTACTGTCCCAACTGTCCAACCTCTACTGTCCCTATCCAACCTCTACTGTCCCAACTGTCCAACCTCTACTGTCCCTATCCAACCTCTACTGCCCCAACTGTCCAACCTCTACTGTCCCAACTGTCCAACCTCTACTGTCCCTATCCAACCTCTACTGTCCCAACTGTCCAACCCCTACTGTCCCTATCCAACCTCTACTATCCCTATCCAACCTCTACTGTCCCAACTGTCCAACCTCTACTGTCCCAACTGTCCAACCTCTACTGTCCCAACTGTCCAACCTCTACTGTCCCTATCCAACCTCTACTGTCGTCACCGAACCTCTACTGCCCCTATCCAACCTCTACTGCCCCAACTGTCCAACCTCTACTGTCCCAACTGTCCAACCTCTACTGTCCCTATCCAACCTCTACTGTCCCAACTGTCCAACCCCTACTGTCCCTATCCAACCTCTACTATCCCTATCCAACCTCTACTGTCCCAACTGTCCAACCTCTACTGTCCCAACTGTCCAACCCCTACTGTCCCTATCCAACCTCTACTGTCCCTATCCAACCCCTACTGTCCCTGTCCAACCTCTACTGTCCCTATCCAACCTCTACTGTCCCTATCCAACCTCTACTGTCCCTGTCCAACCTCTACTGTCCCTGTCCAACCTCTACTGTCCCTATCCAACCTCTACTGTCCCTATCCAACCCCTACTGTCCCTGTCCAACCTCTACTGTCCCTATCCAACCTCTACTGTCCCTATCCAACCTCTACTGTCCCTATCCAACCTCTACTGTCCCTGTCCAACCTCTACTGTCCCTATCCAACCTCTACTGTCCCTGTCCAACCTCTACTGTCCCTATCCAACCTCTACTGTCCCAACTGTCCAACCTCTGCTGTCCCTATCAACCTCTACCTTTAACAATCCTCCACTGTCCAGAATCAGTGATAGTTTCATCTAAATAACTGTGTTCTCTCCTCTCTATCTGGTCTCTACAACACAATAGTGATCAACCTCTAGCCAGTTCATGAAAGCTTTTCCAATTGCTGTTCTTAACACCCCATGTCAGGTAGGTCTTTCCTGGGAGAAATCCTCCGGAGACAGGAAGTGATTTGAAAGATAAAGCCAAAAAATGGGTAAAAGGCAAATACGTCAAAGGCAATTTCAGAGACATTAAAACACATTTCATAGGGCCCTAAAGATTTAAGTAGATAATTAAAAGCTAAAACTTTAAGCAGACTTGATTGTTCATCTGAACTATTCAGTTATTAGTCCATTGAAATCAAATACACAACTGCAATCAACAACCAAAAGTGACTCAATCTTTTCCAGAATTCCAAGATGTTGCCGCCCTCAAAGAGATTTAAGATGGAGAACAGCGTTCCCATCCACCAGAATGGGATAGAGACTATGAAAGGTAGGTACCAAAGTACATATTACTATAGTAATAATAGGACAAACTAATGGACTGGATTACATATTTCTAGTCGATAAAATTCTTCACCATTGAAACCATAAAAAAGTTTAGATCTTCACCGTGTAAAGCCGTAGAACAGCCTAGATCTTCACCATCACCGTTCCATCTCTCCTTCCAAAGTCGGGAGTCCAGTGACCACCGTGAACCCTGTGACCTCCACAACCTCCACCCTGAAGTCCTGTTCAGTCTCAGTGTCTCCTCTAATCGTCCCAGCTGAATCTAGAGGCCTTTACACTACGGCGTCTTCTTCCTCCAGGTAACTCCTCCCCCTATCCAGGCAACTCCTCCCCACATCTAGGTAGCCCCTTTCCCCTGTCGAAGCCAACCCCTGTCTATGCTAATCCCTTCCATTATCCAGGTAACTCCTCTCCCTGCCCAAGCTACCCCTTCCCCTATCCAAGTTAATTCCTTCCCCCATCCAAATTAACTCCAGACTAACAAGCCTTGTGAACTTGAATGTAGTGGTAGGATAGATTTTGTTTTCTATATTAGACTGTCCTGGTATCTGAATTTGTTTTGTTTGTTGTCCTTCTCTGGTTTCCTAGTCCCTCTAACCCCACCTCCACCAAGATGTCCTCCACCTTCATCCCACCTGCCATCACAACCATTGAACTGACCCAGGAAGCTCCAGGTGATGAGGTGGAACCCATGGAGACCCGTGTCCAGGAATTGCCCCTCCAGGCTGTGCAGGGAGGCTCCACCGAGCCCCTTGGTACAGATGACCAAGTACTGAGTACTAGTGACATTGCAGCCCAAATGAAGGAGCTGGAGAAGGCTTTGGGTTCACGTCCAGAGCCAGCAGTAGAGACGCAGCAGCCTGGAGGGGAAGGACAGCAGACTCCTCCCTCCAGCCAGCCAGCTTTTCAGTCTACAACCACCATCTCCACCCAGGCATTCCCCACCGCTTTGCCCCAACAGAGTGAACCTGTCCAGGCTGTGACTACTGCGATAGTGGCCTGTGAAGCTAAAGGGGTCCAGGAGGGCCAGGAGATTTACATCCAGACTGAAGGTCTGACCATGCAGCTTGCTGAGCCGGGTTCAGATCGGATTGTGATCGTCAACGGGCCCGATGGGACCACCATGCACATCCGAACCCCAGAGGGGGTTCCCTTGGAGGCTGTCCATGCCCTGCTGGGTATCGAGGCCTCAGAGGGAGGCAGAGCACCACAGTAATCTGGACACACACATACATATTTGTGTGTGTGTGTATATATATATATATATATATATATATATAATATATAATTTATATATACATAGATAATGGACTGGTTAAGTCTTGTTGTAGACTGAAGTGTTTTTTAATGGACACTAAGGCTGGGCTTCCATTGGGACAGGAAATCTGATTTTGAAGTGCGACTCAACTTGTCGTCATTGATTTCTCCATGTGAACCATCAGGGTTAGATTGTTCTGTTCTAGTGTGACTCCAGCCTCAGTCTGTATTGAGGATGTTTTTTGAGTTTGGAGGACTTCTAATGTGTGTTGCAACATCCTTCCTTCTTCTGTCAGGAGACCAATTCTTACAAAAGAAGAGGTCATAAATATTTAAATTATGTTGAACAGGACATGTTTATGCTCCTGTTGCATTCTCCAAAAACCCAAAACTCATTTGTCGCTCAGACTGCAACATGTTAGAGACAGGAAGTCAACATGGATGGGCTTTTACAAACGGGGCCAAGTCAGTGGGCAGGATGGGTTAGATACCTAGTGTTACTTGTTCCAAGTTGTTACCTGTGCAAGTTGAGCCTAAGAGACCCTCGGTTTGATTCAGTTGGGGAATCAGAATTGTTTAGTGAAAGCAGAACAATTTAGTGGTTCAGTGGATGCTTCAATCGTTTAGTTGAAGCTTGTAATAAGCTTAATGTTATGGGGGGGGGGGGGGGGCGGTCTGCTCTTGGTTCAGTGGTTTGTTAGAGGTTAGAAAATAAGGGGACACTTGTCACCAGAGCCAGTTCAGTCGGTCATGACATCAGTGTTGTTTGAGCTCCTAACCTCCCTTTAGTCCTAGGGAGTCGGCTGGTACACCTTTTAAGGCTACAAGTACAGGGAACTAGTAGGCATGGCCTTCATGCTGTTCATCCTCCTGGTGGTTTTGAAGGTATTCTTTCCAGTATTCTTTGTAAATTTGTAAACTTGTTTTTGAATATGTTTTCATATTTGGATAGGAATAGCCCTTCGTTCAAGAGATAAAAAGTGCTTAGTTGGTTGTGATATGTTTATATGTAGATAAATATGAAAAGGTTTAAAAAAAAAAAGTTGCACTATTTTATTACTTTTTATAAAAATTCCCAGCGTAACATTTTCCAAACATAAGGTTAGGTTTTTACTACCTTGGAAAATGTATGCAAGGATGGGACATTAAAAAAAGAGAACGCATTTGGAGGAAGTAGTGATTTTATTCATCTTCATGTGATTGTTCCGATTGCTGAATGCAGTACAAACATTTCATAAGCTGGTCTGCCCAGTTCAACTCATGGTCCTCCAATAAAACAATATCGGAAACTCAACATTGTGCAATTATTCTAATACATGTAGGAGTGTGTGAGAAAAATGACAAATCACAAAAAAAGGGTTAGATTCTCATAGGCAGACACTGAGGCACGAGTTTTCTGCCCAGGGTTGTGCGCCCTCTAGTGTTTACAAACAAGAAACTACTCCCATTCATTCATGTCCTCCATTGTGTTTCTCCATACTATTTTCCATCATTTAAAAAAAATTAAAATCTAAACAATTAAATGAAAGCAAAGAAAATGAATTAGAAATATTTTTTGTATCAACATTGTTTACCTAGACCATAAGTAC
Organism: Hoplostethus mediterraneus; assembly: GCA_034670385.1. Classification (NCBI taxonomy): domain Eukaryota; kingdom Metazoa; phylum Chordata; class Actinopteri; order Trachichthyiformes; family Trachichthyidae; genus Hoplostethus; species Hoplostethus mediterraneus. The sequence continues at coordinate 2,495,867 of JAXDDW010000065.1, forward strand.
CAAATATCATTTTGGCCACCGAATTAAGATCAACATATTTGGCATTTGTGGCGCACCCTATGGGTGGATGTTAAAATGGCTTCATGTACCCTGCTCAACATTTGTACAATGTTTTGTGATGATTGAACAAATGGTTGATACGGACAATTTTGTGTTAGACCTCATCCTTTGTCAAGCTCATTGGTCGATGGCGGACATATTGTTTATCCAATTAGGTCCATTTTTTAAAATCTAGGTCCACTTTGCATGTGTTCTAAAATTGGGTGTTGAAAGGTCAAACATGTAGAAGGCTAGAAACCTTTTTCAAAAAATGCAAATGAGCAAAACACCCAATATGGCAGGTAATTCTTGAGCTAAATTCAGAGCAGGGATAGAAATGTGTACTCATTTCTATAGAATGTTATCAAACCCAAATCAGGTGAAAACTGAGTAATGGGTTGAAGAGGACATAGTGAGCCTATGTAACCCTAAGGTAGCCTAGCCCGGCCAGCACCACTTGATGGCACACCGGCAGTGGTCATCAATCTGCTCTGTGGCTACTGGCAGTCAGTGTTCAGCTCACCAGCACCATGTAACCACTAACATGTCTACTAATAATAATACAGGTAACTAAGTCTTTACAGCAGCCGGTGTCCAGTCTCCAGTAGCAGTGCCTCTAGTGTTAGCCTCATTTGGGGGTGGATGTACGGTTGGTACAGCCAACAGGAGAGGTAGACCATGCAGAGGTCAGAGGTCACAGTGTGGCCTAGTTCCTGGAGGATGGTCTGCTTCAGCCTCAGCTCCTGGCTATAGGCATCAAATAGCTGATGGGACACCTCCGCTGGAAGGAGAGGGGCGATAGACAACTAGTTAGTAGATATGCGCTAACTAGGACAGTAGTGTCTACTAGTTAGTAGATGGGAGCTAACTAGGACAGTGGACTCACCAAACTCAGGGCTTCTCCAGCTGTGGAACAGAGGAACCTTTCTGCCTTCAGGGCCGAACTGAAACTCCTCCAGATCCACGACTCCGTTCTGTGCTGCCAGCAGACGCTCCATCTTGGACGTTACAGCAGCCTGTGATGGAGGCTTATGTTAAGCAACTTCTCAGCATTCATCATTATTCTCGTATTTTCTGCTTGTTCGTAGGGAAGAACATTTAAAAATACCACTTTTATTTCATTACACATCTCTGTGCTTTGTGCAGGTTTAAGTACACATAGTTTTTAAAAGATATCTACATTATGAAAACAAGCTAATCTGTAATGTGGCGCCAGTTCTCACCATCATTGTCATCTCCAGCAGTATATTGGGAGACAATTGTTTGTCCAATGTGCTAACTTTCATGAAACATCCACTTCTTCTGTTTGGACCTTCTCTCCCTCACGGGCTTCAACCCTAAGCCTGACATATTCAAACCATGTCTTTTTAACTTTCTTAATGTTTTGCAGCCGATGCAGCATTAACTGCATTATTTAGTTATTTCCTTTACAGTTCCCTGAAGCTGTAACAGCCTTGCTCACAATCATAACTTCAGATGAGATGATCTCCTCTTCTCTTGCTGCCCACAGGAGGCGCTGGTGTGTTAGGGAGTCTGTGCAAGTTTCCTGAAACTGACTGGATTTTCTTAGTTTTCTCTTACTGCATTTCATAAGAACAAATTTAAGAGAATACTAAGAAACCATTCATGCATGAGGCCCACTGTCTTATCAAGCAGAGAATAAAGACTCACCATCTTGTCCACAACATCCAGCAGCTTGGAGCATTCTCCCTCTAGTTGTGTCCTCTGGACTGGAGCTCTGTCCATCCTCGGAGATGGATAGTCATCTACGAGCATCTGCTGCTCCCTCTGGACACTGAAGATCAGGAGAGGGAGGAAGTTAGCAGCTAGGTGGCTAGGTGATTCTCCATGGACACGGGGTACACGTCCTATAAACAATCAATATCAATAAAAAAATAAAAAATCAATTATCAATAAACAAAGCAATAAATCATCTTGCAGCACCACAGTTACATAACTAATTAGGAGATGTCCACAATTGTGTAACTTTTGAGGGAAAAGGCTTGGGTACAAAACTTCAATACTTCTTCACAGTAAGGAGCGTACCAAAATGACTGTGCCTTTATTTCTGGTGGGAGACTTGACAGTGTAAACTAAAAGACCAGAACTATCATTAGCTATTACATTTTCACTGTGCAACGTTAGCTAGTAGGTTTGCTAGCAGGCTAAGTGATGTGTTGTTTCACTTCTACACCAAGTCAACATGTTTGCATGTTAGCTTTGCATGGAAAGTTCACCGTTATGTAGATGGAACAGTCCAAACTAAGACTGTGTCTTCATATTGGAGGATGCTGGGTAGTGTAGTGTGGTAAATGTAATTACGTACATAATCAGGCCACTTGGTCTATAACATCTTTCAGAATGGAACCGTACAGAAATCTGCAACGTACTGGAGTGAACCTGTCGACTCCCTGTGGCATTCATACTGTACTGCACTGTATTGATGAAAACGTTATTGAACCCCAAGGGGAAACGGAGGTAACCACCATGCACAACCAAAATAATACACATACATAAACACACAAACTTCAAAGACATGATTAATGCATATTTACCCATTATGCAGCATTACTAGAAAACAGGTTGAACATGGGAGAGATGGTCTTACTCGTTTAGTCTCAGGTTAACAACCCTGCTGGCCACCCTGAAGCCGTCATCATTCAGCTTCTCCCATCTGATGATCAGGTTGTGCCAGTCGGCTGCATTGTCTTTGATCTTCCTGGCACTTCCTGTGACAGCAGAGCACTTCCTGCTTCCTGGGGTCACAACACTGTCACCCGACTGAGCTGGGAATGGGGAAATATAACCACTATTTATTTGTGTTGCTATGACAACATTACAGGGCAGCAGTGTAGCTTTGCGGTTGGAAAAACTGTCCTGTAACCCAAAGGTCTCAGGTTCAATCCCAGCAACAGTCATGTGTCCTGTCTTAGTGTCCTTGGGCAAGGCACTGAGCACCTACCAGCTGTAGTATGGGATGAGTAGTTAATGTTAATATCCTCGCTCACCTCAGACCCCTGGTGAGTGCATCAATGGACCCCCTGCAGTTCGCCTACCAGCCCCACATCGGAGTGGATGATGCAATCATCTACCTGCTGCAAAGGGCCTACTCTCACCTGGACAAAGCAGGAAGCACTGTGAGGGTCATGTTCTTGACTTCTCAAGTGCTTTCAAAACCATATAACACCTTCTGCTGGGTGAGAAGATGAGGAGGATGCAGGTGGAGGCACCTATGGTTTCCTGGGTGACTACCTGACTGGAGCTGTGTGTCAGATTGTACAGTGAGCAACACCATAGGGACTGTCCTGTCCCCCTTCCTCCACTCTCTACACCTCTGACTTCAGGTCAACTCTGAAACATGCCACCTGTAGTAGTAGGAGGACTAGGGCCCAGCTGACCCCGGTCTCCATCCAGGGGATGGATGTAGAGACAGTCGGGTCCTACAAGTACCTGGGAGTTCACCTGGACAACAAGCTGGAATGGGCCGGCAACACCGAGGCCCTGTACAAGAAGGGCCAGAGCCGACTCAACTTCCTGAAGCTCAGGTCCTTCAACATATGAGGTTCTCTGCTGCATATGTTCTACCAGTCGGTTGTGGCCAGTGTCATCTTCTTTACGGTGGTGTGTTGGGACGTTAACACCAGGGCCAAGGATACCAACAGGCTGAACAAACTGATCAGGAAGGCTGGCTCTGTTGTGGACATCAACCTGGACACCCTGGAGGAGGTGGAGAGAGAAGGATGCTGGACAAACTGCTGGCCATCATGGATAATGTCCTCCCACCTCCTCCATGACATGGTGATGAAGCAGCCAGACTGATCCCACCACGGTGTGACAGAGCGCGCTACAGGAAGTCTTTCTTGCCGGCCACCATCAGACTTTTTAACGCCTCCCCTCCCACTCTACAGCTCAACTGAGGACATCACCACTCATCACCTAGCACCCACCTATACATTCCCATTCATTCATTGCCCTGCACTTTATTCATTCATTCTCTTTCACACTTTTTCACTTCCCCGCACTTTAGCCACTTCATTCTCCTTTCACATTCACATTACCATTATTTAATTCTGTATACTGGTACCATTTATTCATTCGCTCTGCTATTTATACGTTGTTTTTTAGCATTTAGTATTTTTTGTATTTCGTACCTTGCCTTGTATTTTGTACATTCTTGTTGATACTGTTATACTGCTGCAACCCCAGAATCCCCCTGATTAAAGTATCTTTCTATCTTATGGACAGTCTTGCAACCCACAGATTCTACTGTTTTCTACTGAAGAAGAAGGAGGACTTTAATTGCAACGTCGTACACAACACATGCAGGGGGGGAAGTGGCCGCTGAACACAACACACACACATGCAGGGTAGAGTGTCCGAGTGAATCTATGGTTGTTATTATTAATAAAGTGGGAGCTGGTTGGTTTGGTCAAAGCTTCAAACTCTTTTTTTCTGAAACGTCAGAAATGTACTAGTAGTACTGGTAGTAGTACTGTTAGCAGTGGTAGTAGTAGTAGCAGTAGTTGTAGTAGTACTGGTAGCAGTGGTACTAGCGGTAGTAGTGGTATGGAAAGCCTTTATTCCATATCCTTGAGTTAACTAGTTAACTAGTACAGAAAATTGTAGGTCACTAGTTAACCAGTGAGAGCCAAAATGCTCACTAATTAACTAGTGACGGCCAAAATGCTGACTAGTTAACTAGTTAAAGCCTCTTTTGACCTTACTCCTTACGAGCACTCTTTCAGCGTTAGTAGTAGTAGTAGTAACACTAGTAGTACTGTATAACACCAGTTAAAGTCTGTCTATATTTAACGTCTATTAACTCGAGGTAAAGTCCAGTAGAAACATCCTACCTTCCATTACAGCTAGTCTGCTTCTATTTAACAGGTAAAGGTTCCTTACACGAAGCTTCAGCACGTTTCTCTCTTCAGATTTCCGCTTCCGCCGCTCTGCTGTCTGGTGCATTACCGCTCCTACCGGCCAGGACCAGAATTACCGCTCCTACCGGCCAGGACCAGAATTACCGCTCCTACCGGCCAGGACCAGAATTACCGCTCCTACCGGCCAGGACCAGAATTACCGCTCCTACCGGCCAGGACCAGAATTACCGCTCCTACCGGCCAGGACCAGAATTGCCGCTCCGGTCAGGGCCAGAATTACCGCCCTTACCGGCTAGTCATCTGGATAACCAAAGATAATTAGATATATATCAGATTGTTGACAACCTAATCCACTAAAATAGCTTAAATAGCAATGAATATATGTAGTCTGCTAACAGGACAGCTGCCTCGCGCATACATTACATTCAATCGTCATTTAGACGCTTTTATCCAAACGTCACCAACACCGCCATACTAAACTCATTTATTTTCGCGAAGCAAGCGGTTCCACTCTGTCTACTTCCGTTTATCTTAAATACTGTTAGACACAGGAGAGGTACACTAGGAGTTGCTAGGTTACTCGGGGTAAACGGAAGTAAGCAGGAGTGGCATCTCGCGCTCCGTCTACTCTCTGGGCAATGACGCACTGAGAACCAGAAGGGACGAGGACGAACGACGAGAGAGAGAGTCCAAAATACGTATGACTTTCTGTTTAAACATTAGTCCACCATGACACGGGGAGAACTGCAGCTTCCTGAAGAAGTTTGGATTCAGGTCTTCAGGTTCCTGTCAACTCAGGACAAACACAGTGTACGGACGACCTGCAGGCATTTCAAAGAACTCCTGGATAAATGTCCCTGTCTGTGGAAAGGGTTCTCTGTGGTGCTGAGTAAATTCTCTGCCTACAACAAGCAGTTTTGGAGCAGCCTGGCCCGGAGGAACATCAGCAGTGTGGTGGTGAGATCTGGAAAAAAGAAAAACCTGAAGCAACTTGGCATGTGGCTTCCTTCTGTCAGCACCATTACCCTGGAAAACTGGTCCGAAGGGAGTGCAAAGGAGCTGAAGGTCTTCTCCAGGCTGAAGCGTTTGGCCATCATCTACTCCGCCAGCCCTCTGCAGGTCGGTGTGTTTCTGCTCCCTCTGAGTCGTCAGCTGACTCACCTCAGTGTCTGTAATGTCAGACTGGTCTCTCCTGTTGGAGACTTCCTGTCCATGGTGTCCAGCATCACACAGTTAACGTCACTACTGTTTCACCATGATGGAAGCCAGCATGTCCCTCTGAGGGCCTTCCATGCCTTGCTCACTGGCCTGCCCAGGCTGAAGCATTTGTCCTGGGAAATGATCACGTATAAAACCCTCCCAGAGGATTTCTTCATTCCTGCTCTGAAGAACCAAGATGCTACAGGTTAGCCTTTCATGGTCAGTCCACTGTCCAATGGGAGCCAGCGACACACACCTGGCTGTCCACTGTGGCTTGCTTCAGAGCACATGGACAGAAGTTGTTGAGGGAAGTATAAGGCCTTTTTGTTCACTGGTGTTTAACACATTGCTAAAGGGCACATCAAAAGTGTTGCTTAATTTCCCACACTCATAAGTTGTCTCATTCAAACCTCCCAGTTTTAAACTCCAGGCTACTCTTCTTTTCATATCACATCGTGTCCCACATGATCCTTGGACCACGACAGGTAGGAAGTCCAGACCTCTGGCCAGGTGTAGCCACAGATACAGCAGATGGTGAATCATTAACAGGTCTGAAGGAAAGTCTAGGTCACCAAGTGAGGTCTACTTGGTGAGGGAGTACAAGACGAGCACTAACCATTTAATTCAGGTTTAGACTTGGGTTAGGTTTTGGACCTTTGGACATAAACACTTAGCCGAGTAGCTAACAAGACTTTGGCCAAGTTCTTATGTGATTTGTTTCCCCATATGTATTGTCTTCCTTACATTATCAATGACAAATACTACTAATGTTGTATATTTCCACATTCCCCAGAAATAATTCATAAACAAAAATTAAAAGCCTTTAATCAGCGAAAGATTTAGACAACTAATAGGGACCAGCACTTTTAATTTACTGAGGACTGGTTGTCGTTTACTTCTACCCAACTGTTGCGTGAGGGTCTTTTCTAGATTACTGTTCATTGTAAGAGTGTTCAGCCGGCCTCCTGTTGTGTTGCAGCGTCCAGCCGCCCTGCTGGCCTGGCCTTGTCCAGCCTGGAGCTGGTAAACTACGACACCGTGGTGTCACAGGAAGCCCTGCGGACTCTATCCCGCGTCCACAGTCTGTCTGTCTCTCACCTGTACTCAGTCCCTGGTCCAACCTGCCACCTCCGGACATGGCTGACCAGTCTGCAGCAGCTGACCAGCCTCAGCGTCCACGGTGACTGTCTACATAGTCACGTCCATTAAATTGAAAATAAGCGATAAACACAGGGAAGGTGACAACTGGTCATGTTTAACTTTCATTCACTCACTTTGCCATTGACCAAGTAATTGTTGCTTAAATATGGAGATTTTGAACTTTGTCATCATTTTAATCTACAGTAAAGTTCAAATAATTTCACCATGAGTTCATTGGTAAACGGTTTGGTTTCGTAGGTGGTCATCCTCTGGGGGTCTATGCAGACTGCCTGCCAGCCTCCGTCAGCAGTCTGACGCTGTGCATCGACATGACAGCTGAAGACCTTCTGACTCTAGGAAGGAGAGTCCCTGACCTCCACCACCTCCACCTGGAGCCCTGGGGCACTGCAGGCCACATCGGCCTCCTTCCTCAGCTCTTTCCCCAGCTCAGGACCCTCAGGATGCGGTGAGTTGGGGAGGTGCTACAGTACTGACCATGCAGTCTTTCAATGATGGGCCATTCAATCTTTGATCATGCAATCTTCTTTCTCAATTGAAATAGCCCTGATAAAGCAGATATTGAACTCATAGTAACATTTATTGTGGTAGTGAGTTCAGCGAAAGCAACAAGAAACTCACCACAGTCCAAAGGCCATTTACAACTCTTGAGGTGTAGATTCAGTTTTATTGCCAAGTATGTTTTTACATACAAGGAATTTGACTGTTTGGTGCATAACAAACAAGAGGAATAAGAATAAAAGCAAGTACTGTAAAAGGCAAAGTCAATAGTACACTAGAAATTAGAAACATTCACAGTAAAACGTAAGAAAAATAAAGAATATATGTGCAAGGGTTTGTGCATTAATGTAACGCATTGAGACATGAGGCTTTAATTTGTTCCATCTAATGAAGAGCTGCAGGGTTCAGGTTGATGTCTTTGAGTTTAGGCATCCTAATTGCAAAGGCGTGATCACCTTTTGTCTTTGAGTTTTGTCAGCCGGTCTGAGACTACGCTTCTGCACATAGGGAGGTAATGGTTCAGAAATGTAAGCTGGATCCAGACCATTTATATGAACTTCAGCTCCACCTACAGCCCAGATTGGTGAAGTGCTGCACTGTTGTCCTTCAGCAAGATCTCCATCTCAGCAAGGAGCTCTGTAGTTCTGTCAGAGCTCCATGGTCTCCTCCCTGATGAGGTCCTTCTTGGTGGTTGGTCAGTTTGGTGAGGACCAGCTCTAGAAGGGTCTGGCTGTTTCCATTTGGTGATGATGGAGCTGCTGTGATCTTGTGACTTTAGAAACTGTGCCACTGTTAAATACTTAAAGCCTCAAAATATGAGCTTTCCATTCCCAATTGTAAATTATTTTTATGAATTCAACACTGGAAAATACCAAGCAGGTTTAACACTTTCAGAGGACATAATACATATTTATGTATCTGACTATCATACCAACCCTAAAGTGTGGGAGAAGCACAGCAGTGAAAGGTCCATGCTCATAATATTGATACCTTGAAAGAGCATCACTGTAAGGAGAGTGAAGGGAACATGGTTGACAATTAGAAAATTGTCAATTTCAATGTTTGGTTTTGTTTCAGACATCACAACGTCCCAGACAGCGACTTCCTCAGTCTTCACCAGCTGCAGCACCTGGAGACGCTGGAGGTCCTGGACCCGTACTACTGGCCCAACCGAGCCGTTCCAGACCAGGTCACGTACCAGCCCAGTCCTCACCTGTTGGACATAATTGGTCACCTCCAGAGCCTGACCAATCACAGAGTCCGAGTCGTCACCTCCAAACACAGCAGAGACCCCCTAACCTGTCACTGTGTTTAACAATGTACAGACAACCGCAACCGCCACAGTACCTTTGAGCAAGGCACCTGACCACAGAAGACCGAGCAAACACGTCTACTTCAGAAGACAGCAGATAACAAAACAAGGATTTTTATTTCCAAATTACAAATAGAGGCTCCATGCCCATGGTCATATACAGCTGAAAAATAAAATGTTACAAAAGACAAACATCTGTTACGGCGATATCCTCCTCACCCGCCATCATGCAGGCCATGTTACAGTTTATACTCCCAGAAAGCAGTGGGAGTCTCTTCCTGCTTCAGCAGTCCATGGATGAAACTCAGCAGAGCCCATCAAGGAGGCTCTGACTTCATGGTCCATGTTTATTTCAGGTCCAACCAGCAGTGTCACTCTGACACTTCACCTTCTTTCTGCTTCTTTTTCTTCTTCTTCTTTTTGGCACTTTCCTCCACCTTGAGGGAAGAAAAAAAAAAAAAAAAAGTACGTCCATATTCCGGATAGGTTCTCAGAAACCACACATCCTCAGTTTCAAACCCAGAGGAAATAAAACGGGTTTGGTTGAGTGTTAAACTGAGGAGTCATGTTGCTTTGTCAGACTGCTGATTATATAGAACACATTCAATCTTGTTGGCTAACCCTTTGGCTACCCTTACCCTGTATCTCACCGAGAACATTTAAAATACCCCTCAATTTGACTTCCTACATACTTTATACTCCAATCACAGGGCTAAAATTAACTTAAACACCCTAGTTTCACATTGGACAATGAAAGATCAATGACTGCATATGGACTATGCTTTATTAGACTTGACTGACGGAGCACGACTCCCGTCCATGTATTCGTGTTGGAACAGCAGGGTCAACTTTCATTGTTGACCCACTGATGAACAGAAGTGAGCAGCAACATTAAATACCAAAAGTGAATCTGTTCTTTTGAACGGCAGTTGTGAAGAGATGCAGGTATGACTATCAGATCAGTTTGACAGATTAGAAGAGTCTGTAAATATCTTTCCTTTACTTCTGAAGTTTGGTGACTGTTGTAGTCTGGTTATACTACAATACAGGGTTAGGGTTATAATGGTGGCCAAACAATACAGTAGTGTAAACAAAACACTGATGTTACTGAAAGTCAAGGCTATGGGCCTTACTAAAATAGAACCTGCCAGGTAGAGTGGCACCAGCTCTTAAATACAGTGGGGCTCACTATGGTCCTCAGATCAGTGCTATATGGGTGGATTAGACTGACCTCTCCCTCTGGCTCTGCTGCCTCCTCCAGCTTCTGTTTCTTCTTCTTTTTCTTCTTCTCCTTAACCTCTTCTGCAGGAGTCGACGGAGTTGTGGTCACACCTTCGCCATCGCTGTCAGGCGCCTCCCTCTTCCTCTGAAGATGAAGGTTAACTGGGTTAGGATGAGACTAACCAGCAGTCTGGACTATTGAGCTCATATCTTACTGTTCTAGACAGTTGCTGCTTAGCTCTGATCATTTAGCTTAATTATTAGTTATCAATAGAACGTGTCAGTGAAGTCACACCAAGTTCTTCACATTTGTCTTCCAAATCAATATCACTGGTTTCCATGACAAATCCACATTTTCATGACCAATATTTGTCAGTTTGACGTTTAAAAAATAATTTAATGTTTAATTTATTGTTAAACTTGTGAAACTAACCAATGAATAACCAAAACCATGCAATCATACCATCAATTATTCCATCTGACTAGAAAAGCCAATTTGTGGGAAATAATCCATTGGTGTACCTTTGTTGTCGTACCGTCACATGACTCCTCCGTTAACTTTGAAGCACTGAGAAAAAGAAAGACCAAGTTACTGTACCCCTTCAGACCGGCCACTAAAATACAAGGTCAAAGTGATCCATTAAAACATGAGCAGAGATTTTAGTTCATTTAAACTGCAGACACCATTCAGATTCAGAGAGGCTGAAGATGAAACTACGCTGGACTATAACTGTTCTCAGGTCAGCAGCAGCACTGCAGACAGCAGGCTGGATGGGAGCTGAGATCTGAGATGTTCTATAGCAGACTGACTCCCTCAGAGATCATGAGCAGAACACCAAGGGATAACTGTCTGCACTGTATTAGTGGTAGAAGAAGAACCATCTGCACTGTATTAGCGAGAACACACTAGGCTGAATAATCTATACCTGTAATCCACATAGTCCTTCTTCCAGTCGGTCGGAGTGCTGCCATTCGGTTTCCCATGTTTGTCCAGAAGACCTTTCTGAATCATCATTTTTTTCTGGCTGGCCTGGTAAGTTACATGGGAACCATGTCATTCATATTGATCTTAAACCAGGTACACATTGCTGACATAATCCCAACCATTTACCACACTTCCAGATTTGTTTATTTCCCCAATAGACTCATAACTGAAATTCAGAGCAACAGCACTAAAGCATAGTAACAGCGTCAGTACTACCTTAGGGCCTAGACCCCATTTCCTAGGGTACGTGTCTCTTTCCATGATCACCCTCTTGATCTTTGCCACCACACCGTGGTCACATGTGGAGATCACCGCCGTGGTCATCAGGGCAACAGCTGAAGGAAAGGACCAATCAGACCAGACTCACGCATGAAGAACATACACCACTCAAGTCTGCTACTCTGACAGGTTCATCTCTAAAGAAGCCATCAGACAAGGGTGATAGATAGCAGGTCATCATGGCAGAGCGCTACTGCATGCTATTAGCTCATCATATGGCTTCAACAACATTCCCATTCTGCAATTGTGTATCCAGCGTAGAAAATGATAACAGTTCCTCACCTATACAGATGGCCTCGCCCTTTGTCGTTATGACGACAATATCCTGGTTGACTTCAATCCCGTCCTCGTACCTCAAGACACCAGGCAGCATAATCTTTGCCCCGTAGCAGATAGCGTTCACCTGGGAGACAAGTGATGCTTTTAGTTCCACATAGGCGCCTGTGAGTCAGATTTGATGCCTTCCGGTACAACCGCATATTCCAAAGATCATCATTTTCTTATGTGCCCAAAATTGGGCAAAAAAAATTTGCATAACATTTTCCCTTTCAATGTTAATGATCGCTGCCCTGCATCAGAAGACAAAAGCTGGCAAGGTGGTCAACTCACTGCGCTGTCTTTCATAACCAGCCTCTTGTATGAAATCAGCAGCTTCTCCAGAGGGAAGATCACTCTCCTCAGGTAGGACTCGTCTTTGTTGTGGTCAAACTGCCACTGGGCGTCCAGAACATCATGCATAGTCACCAGGTTGTCCTGAGGAACAACAGCACAGCTCCAGTTTTACCACTTTCAGCTAATTCAACTGTCACATTAATCTGGACTGACAGTGCAACTGAAAGCGCATTGAAAGCCCAATTATTAATAATCAGAATTCCTTTTGCACCTTTTCTACCTATACTGGACTGAGAATAACTAGCTCAATAAGCCACAAGCATCCTAATAACCAGTGAATAGGATTTCCTTTTACTTAACCTGCACAGGCTAGTTTCTGAACCTACACCACATCATTTGTTGGCAAGAGTGAAACCAAATGTCAGAAAGCTGACAGTGTCAAGTCATCCACTCTGTACCATTTTCTGTACCAAAGCTTAATTACCAGGCCTGGGGCAGACACCCAGAACTGAACTCAACACTTTGGACAAGTACAGCAATAGGCCATAAATACTAGCCTAACCCTCACAAAAGTTATTCTAGCAGATTTTGCAAAAATGAACTTGGCGCTGTTTGGGTCGGGCCAGGTTAGGCACCTGCATTATAGTACAATACAGTAGGATTAGGGCGGCCCAGCTGGGTGACGGGACCAGTTTCAGGGTCAGTCATTGTTCCAGTGAAACGCCATCATTCCTCGGGTCTGAACTCGAGGTTTGATCCAGTCAGACTGACCTTCTCACCCAACACCCCAGACCGTACTCTCCTCAGCTCCTGCATCTGACCTCCGACCCCCAGCAGGAGACCCAGGTGGACACACAGCGTCCTGATGTACGTCCCAGCCTCACAGCTCACCCAGAAGATCCCTGTAACACAAAAGCCACAACCGGTTTGAAGCTGTGGCTCAATCCAGTGTCTTGCTCAAGGACACGTCAGCAGGGTGGGGTTTTTATCCCAGCTCCCTACTCGCTGTGGTGATATGCAGCTTGTTTTCTGGACATCTAAACAAACCATCCATCTTCAGTTCAATCTCTGCTTCCCAACTAACGGTTGACGTGAATCGAGTCGAAGGAAGTTTAACAGTCCCATCAAGTCTAACATGACTGCTCTCAGACAACGATGTGATCACTAACAAAACAAGCAGTCAGTAAGGAAAAAAATAAAATAAAAATAGTTGATTTCAACCAGTCTGTAGCCAGCTAGTTAAGCAGTATGGATCGTTTAGTCTTCCTTACCCAGCCTCCTCTCTGGATCATATTCAATCAACTTGCTTTCGTAGATTGTTCGAACTCGCAGTTGCCGCTTCACAGCGGCGATGAGCGGCGGTCGCTGGAACAACGCTCCCGTCAGCGTTTCTAGACCCTGAGGAGGAACCGGTCAGCCGACAGGACAGGTGTTCATTCAAAACGCAGAGCCACTTTAATAGTAGTAAACAACATGAGGTTATGTTGCATACCAGACTGCAGACGTGGGGCAGCAGCAGGTATAACAATCATTTCAGTGGAGTTCATTAAGCCTGAAGCCAGACCTGTTAGACTTACCCTGGCGAGAGTGTGCTCGTTTTCAATAGCATTGTGCAGCCGAACTATTCCCACATACTCTTTGCCTGCAACACACAGCAGAAGAGTAGTGAGGAGGGGCTGTTGGTTTTTACTGTCTTGACAGCTGTCGGGTGGGTGGAGCCAACACACTCTAGACCCCATAGCACCTGTTCTGTATCTCTGCTAGTCATTTAAAATCCGCCGCACCAACTAAGCATCCCTGCTTTTACGATATGAAGCTGTGAAACTGATCCTGGACCACCATTTACTGGTAATGAGTTAAAGTTAGTGTTCAATAAAACAAATCAACCTTTGTTTTCTGCATCAGAGCATGTAGGGAGAACTGATTCATACAGAGAAACCTGCTGAACGTTGACAACTATTGTGCTGCTTTATTACACTTTTATACGAGGGATCTGGGAGCCAAGCTACAAGGAATATATTCTGACTAAACTATTTTGTATTTGGTACCAAATTGAAGTTGTGCTTTTTAAAATGAACTTGCAATTAAAATTTCTCTTTTGGAATGAGTACGGAAAGGCATATTTAACCGATCTGAACTGCAGCAATATTCTAGAAATCTACTTGTGTCTAGAGGGTTAAAAGCAGAGCTGGCTATGCCGGCTGTTACACCGAGGGTAATTGTGCCATAGTAATGAAGTACACCAGTAGCTCTCTACACTTACCAGCACTCTGCTGGGACTTGACCAGCCTTGTGGCTCGGTCCACACAGACAATCAGACAGCCGGTGACCTTGGGGTCAAGGGTCCCGCTGTGACCCGTCTTGTCCACCCTGAGGATCCGCCGGATCCAGGCCACCACCTCATGAGATGACGGATTGGCTGGTTTGTCCAGGTTGATGAAGCCAGTCCTGAACAAAGAGGTGATAATGGTAGCAAACTGAAAAGGCTATTTTATGGCCAACATTAACTTCCCTTGAGAAAAAGTTGAATTAAACTTTAACTAGCGGCTCAAGTAGCAAGCTAGCTCGGTACCAGTGAGTATCAGCCACATTGTAAAAGCAGCTAGGGGGTCACACCAAGGACAGCGACGCCATCAGACACGGGTGATAGATCAACAGTCATCTTTGCACATTGTGCTAGTGCAGTCTATTCAAGTCATCATGTGGCTTTACCGCTGGTTGGGATTTGGCTTAACAGAAACAAGTGTTGACATTACCTGACATAGTCCTGGATGTCCCTCTTCAGAGGGTTGGACCCGCTGGGCAGGGGGGTGTAGTGAGCGGTCCTGATGTTGAGCTTATCAAAGTTCTGTAAGGAAACATGGGAAAATAATGCCAAGACAGGACAATGTTAATCCAGTCAACCCTAAAGGATAGATCTGTGGTGGTGAATCTTCCAGTGTGTCCTCCAGGGGATTCCTACACCTTCCTATGCCTACTCTTGACTCATCTCCATGATCAGTTGCTACACTTAAGTTCATATAGTCAGTAACTGAATGGTGCAGAGGGAAATAATTACAACCAGCAACCGTCCGGTAACAAGCTCAGCTGGTGTAAAGTCAGAGGGAGAAAATATGAAACATCAAAACTAAATGAAGCCTATTCTCTATGAGAACACAAGCATGTGATCAGAACAGCAAATCGTCTTTGTGGTGGCCAGGCCTGAGCCCTGCTCCCAGTTCAGCCCCAGTTAGCCGGCCCAGTAGAACACTAGGACAGCGCTGAGGCCAAACTGGTGGAACCCCTGATCCCAGAACAGAACCGAGAGGCTGCAAGGTCGAGGCCCAGTTACACTCAGAGAATGGATAAACAGATTCATCACTTCACATGTGGCAGCCAGACCATATATCAAAACCCTCCCAGCATCAGAGCCAGTGCATGTTTTGGGAGACGAAGGAGCAGCAAATACGCAACATGTATCTTGAAATACACGTTTTTATGTTATTATCCCAAATACTGTAAACGTGTTATATCAATGCAGTTATACTGACCCAGGGACACCCTGACCCACTAGTTGTACTAGCTAACCCCTAGCAAACGGACCCATGAAATGACGATGTGACTCACCTTCAGCAACAGCGGCCACTGAGACGTGTCCAAACTGGCCACTTTGGACTCTGGCTTGATGAAGAAGTCTCCACTCTCTTGGATCTCCTGTTAAACCAGGCAGATCAGCAGTGAGTCAACATGACAACCACCAACATCAGAACCCATAACACAGTGAAACGGTGAAAACCAGGAGGTCAAAGGGCCACCAGGAAGCAAAGCTAGAGACATACCCCAACTTCATCTGCAGCAACTTTCTTTGCCTTCTTCTTCTTCACTGATGCTGCTGCAAGACAATGGATATTACACCAAAGCTGACCAATGAGGGATCAATAACCTTCTGGCTGATGAATAGATTAGTGTCATTGCGACGTTTTGAAGCTTGTACATTGCATTCCATGGTTTATTCGCCCACGTGGCCTCTCCAACACGTGGTTGTTAGCATTAAGAAGCTAAAGCTAGCTAGCCAGCCAATGTTGGACAAACTGGAGCTCAACTAGCCACCCAACTACCTAAACTACCATCAAACACATTTCAACTGCACATTGGCTCCATGTTGGGACCAGCACAGTAACAGTAACTACTTAGCTGGCAGTCAGGTTCAGTTACATTAAGATGCCGTTGTCTCGGCCTTGGCCGTGCTACGCGAGCATCTCGCGAGGCCTTGTTATCGCGGGGCCTTGTTATCCCGGCCAAATATGATTTAAGCCTTTTACTAATAGTTGGTGTCCATTGGTATTTGGCAAACACCGAAGATCACTTCATCAGCCGGTCCACGCGACTGGCCGCGTGCTGGTAGACGAGACGGAGCTGAACAGGCCAGCCGTCTTAACAACACGCGCTGCTCGGTAGAGCACGTGGACTCGAGTTTGAGAGTGCAATGCAACGATTCAAGTAACACATACAGGTATAGAGTAACATTTTAAGGGCTAACTATGCAAGTCTGCCGACAAGTAAAACCTCATTTTAGCAGCTTGGCGAACAGTCGTCTCCATGCAACAGAACAGCGCGCGGCGCTAACGTTACTCTTAACACACTTCATTCAGACGCTTCATATCTGCTCGGAATGGAAAAGGAGTTGCTACAAAAAGTAGAAACGCAGAACTCGTGGCGCACACTCACCATCTGTGTCCGCCATCTTCAAATGGGAGTCTGAACAGACCTGCGCGTTCCTTCGACCTTCTTCTTCTGCTTCTTCTTCTTCTTCCGACGGCGGTGGTAGGGAACTTCCGGCGCATTACCGCCCCCTACAATGTAGGAGTATTGTCAATTTCTACATTAAGAACAACAAACACACAAAAACGCAGATTACCCAGGTGAATAGACTGAGAAATACTAAACACAGATGTTATATTTACTGACACCAACCCATAAACCTCAGTTACATTTAACCGTTGGATGTTAAACATCTTTCAAGTATTATTCAACTTTGTATGTCAACAAATTATGTTTTTGTCTTGATTTCTACCTGCTGCCCTTCCACTTCCCACGTTAACTATTGAGTACAGGCACTTCCTGTTGTTCCACTATTAGGGGTACTGACTGAATTAAAATGGCCTCCAAGAGGTTTCTAAAGCCAATGCCTCCTTTGCAAGTGTATCCACTCTATAATTTCATCTGTAAATAATGGAACATAGGCACCTCATATTGCAATGAGGTTACTGAGTGCAGAGATGAGACAGGAGGCAAAATGGAGCAAAAATAGTCCAAAACAAAAATACAGAAATATAAAAGCCACGCAACAATGGGTAGCCAGCATTCTTTCTGACTGCCTCTTTTCAAGAATGTAAAGGTGTACTTGAGGTTGTGGAATTAAACATATTTTATCATTCCTTGTATAGCACTTTGTACCTTTGGACCTAAAACGTGCACAATAAATACAATTATCATTATGATGATTATTATTGTTACCTGGCCACTGCAGGAGAATGTGGCTAAATAATATAAAGATAATAATGTACTGTAGTCTAACACTTTTCCCAACCTCTTTATAACTTGTAGCCTTTACCCAAATTACAGGGGAATATAATTATATTTTATAAGGCTTAAAACACCACAAAGATTCAATTTTTCAAGTTTCAATAAACAACAGTACATATCTCATCAAAACACAGCTCTTGGTTCAGTTGGTATCATACAGTGTCTTGCCACTCAGGGGAAACCGAGTGCCCTAAGGTGTAATGTAAGATACTGGACAACTATCTTTCTCAAAGTGACAGACCTCATTTGGACATTTGTTTTGCCCTACTGATTAACATCATCATATGTACCTTTAATGCCACCTTGTGGTCAATTACTCAATATGACACAAAGACACCACAAACATGCACAGAAAAACTATACATTTGAATATGGTTTACCATTTAGTTTCATACATTTCTTATAGCTAATCAAGGGAAGAAATTAAAAAGATATTTCAGGATCATTTTGAAAGTTAGAGTGGATTATTCTGGTCATGGGTTCAATTGGCCACTTAAAGCTAGGGAGCAGCAGACACTGATCAACTGTAATGAGGTGGTACATTCCATGTTTTGTCCTGATCAGGTGAATTTTACAATAACAAGACACCATGAAATCCCAGCATGGCATTCTCTTCATGAAATGTCAAACAGGACGTCTACCCCAGTGGATACTATTCTAATTCTATTCTAAATTCTAATTCAGTTTAAAACATTTCAGTGAACTCAAAAATTTGTCCAAACTGATTTCATTGAAAGGTGGAAATTACATCATCTTAAAACAATATGTTCAATTAACATACATTTTTAGCTTTTCTTTTTTTAACAGTATAGTACAGTTTATTCACAAAAGGCAAAAAGAGGGGCAGAATTGGAGCAACAACTTTAAGGCACACTTCTGAAATGCAAAGATCAAATCCCAAGTGCTATAAGGAATAATATTACAAAATCAACAACAAAATTAACAACAAAATTAACAACTCCTACCATCTTAACCGGTAACACTACTAACCCTCAGAACATCCCATCATGCTCTGGGGCATGTATCAAAATGCTGAGAGGCCCAGTTGACCTCGATTTGGGATCAAGATGGCAAGAGGAAAACATCTCAATGACTTTGAAAGAGGTTCATTATTGGGGCGGATGGCAGGAGCTTCAGTCACAAAGACTCAACTGGCTTCAATAGGAACAGGGACTAAAGGGACATCTGCACTTAGACCAATGGGAGACATCAGTCAACAGGGTCGGACATCGTGGTGGGAAGCTCATTGGATGAGCGTGATGCTCGTGCATTAGTGCGATATGTAAGGAACCAGGAGAGCAACTCTTCCTCAGGTGACTGAAGGTCAATGCAGGACGTGATCAGACTGCCAGAATAGTCCATCCACAACTACATAGAGACGATATTACAGTAGGGCTGCAGGAAGAAACCCTCACTACAATGACCAATGCACATCTGAGAGTTTAGCATTTGGCATTTTCCTGGCATGGTTTGTGTCCTCTTAGAGTTAAGGGTCACTGAATCAATACCAAGTTATTCTGGGTGATCACCTTTATCCTATGATGAAACATTTCTATCCTGATGGGAGTGGTCTCTTTCCAGATGACCACGCCCCCATCTAAACCTAACCATAACACCTAACCTGTTTATACTGTCATTATTATTTATACTGTACATGGCTAGCGTATTTATTGTCCATACTGTATATATCAGCATATTCATATCCAGCCCTTACTGTTTATTTAATATACTCTGCTATACACTGCTATTAGCACTTCTGGTTAGATGCCCAACAGCATCTCGTTGTCTCAGTACTTGTACTTACTCTGTGCAATGACAATAATGTTGAATCTAATCTAATCTAATCTAATCTAACCCTATTCCAAAGACTGAATACCAAATTCCAAGAATACAATTTAGTATGGGATCTCAAAAACCTTCACTACAAACCTATACCAATCTACCCAAAATGGCCTGAAATGCTCCTAACCACCTGTTGCACAAATTTGGACTTAATACTTTACAATGTAATTGTAGTCTAATACCATAGACTGAATCCCAAATTCACAGAATATAATCTAATTATAGTCCAATTCCAAAGACTGAATCCAAATTTCCAAGAATATGATTTAATTTGTGGCCTGTGAACTTTTCTAGGGGGCCAAAAGTACGACCCTTCCAAAGAGTGAATTATATTCACTAAATGGTCCATTGAAAAGCATTGAGCTATATGTATGCATATATGCATATATTTTTGTTATATATTTATATTGTGTGTTTGAGTGTTTTTACTTATTTATTTTATTTATTTAATGTTTTTTATTATTGTTAATATTATTATATGATAGTCACTATTTTCACGCATTATCTGTCATGGTCCCTGCCCTACCTCTGTGTTTCCTCTTGTTTTTACCTCCCCTGTTTGTCTCTGTCCCTTGTGTTTGTGTGTGTGTGTGTCCTGGGCGTGGCTCGCTCGCCCAGCCCTACCTCTCCTCTACACCTGTCTCCCATCAACCCATCAACCCTGCAGTATAAAACCCCCGGCTTCCCATCCAGTCATCGCCAGATTGTTCCGCTATCTTCCGTGGTAGAAACCCTCTTGGTCCTTGGAAATTGCAGTACTAGAACTCCTGTGAATTTGCATGTTTAACTGTTTGTCTTTGTCTACAGTGTTCCCCGGTGTGCCTCCTTCCTCGTGTCTCCTTGCCTGCCTGCTCCCGCCCCAGCCTGCTCCCTGGTTCCCAGTCCTCCCTCTGGTCTCTCCCGTCCCGGCCTCTCCTACCTGCTTCCCCTCCAGCCTGCCTCCTTCGCCCCGGCCTCACCACTACCCCGGTTCCCCCAGCCTGACCACCATAGGGTTAGGGTTAGGGTTAGGTTGGGGCAAGACTTACCCGATCCCTTGACTCTTTCGGCCACCGACGACCTTAGAGCTTTGTTGCGCAAGGGTATACAGGTGGAAGCACTGGCCAACCACAGTTGGTTTGTGCCACCGTTCTTCTGACTTTTTTAACATATTAAAATTTTAGTAATCCTATTATCTATTCAGTTATTTCTGTTTGTTTTAACCCTTGAATGAAATATTAGAACACTCAAACAGAAAGCAATGTAAACATCATGACAATAATGTAAACAAATAAATAATAATTAAATTATTCATTTGTAATGTTATTTGTTTCAAATTTAGAGCTAAATTTCAGAACACATCATCAGTAGTGTACCATAGATTCACGGGATGTTTCAGCCTTCGAACACTATACATCCTCCTCTAAGGCGGCCTGCTGAGAAAGATCAGTTCTCAGCCTGTGTTCCATGCCCAAATGACCTGCCATTTTAGTTGTTTCTCTTCCTATTTTGAGTCCCAGTACAGACCCTGGCCAGATTCGGTCCTCTGGAACAGCCTATACCAGATAGAGATCACATTTGCCTCAGATTATATCATTCTAGTTTAGTGAGTTTAAGATTAAATGCCCAATATGAGTCCATAGTCACCACTCCTGGTATCCAGTGATTCCTTCCTCCATTATCCGGACCTGGGTTCAGGGCAGAGGGGTTCAGAAGCTCCGCTGTGGATTGGCGTCAAAAAGGTTGGTCCGTCTTGATGCTGGTGGTTCGCTGGTCCTTGTCGTCTGTGCTCCTGCTCTTCACGGTGTCTTCATGGATGTGTGCCCAGGCATGCTGGGATACGGTGGGGCGTGGTTTTCAGGGTGGGTGTGTCTGTGGGCGGGGTCGTCTCTCTGTCTCTCAGGCTGTGTACTCACGTGTCTTCTTAATCTTCTCCACCAGGTGGGGTGAGAGAGGGAGATCCCTGGGGGGCCTTTGTTGAGGCTGACGATCATCGTTGAGCCGCGTCCTGGTGTCTGGTCTGGCTGGTGGGCGGGGTCGTCACTCTGTCTCTCAGGCTGTGTACTCACATGTCTTCTTAATCTTCTCCACCAGGTGGGGTGAGAGAGGGAGATCCCTGTGGGCCTTTGTTGGGGCTGACGATCATCGTTGAGCCGCGTCCTGGTGTCTGGTCTGGCTGGTGGGCGGGGTCGTCACTCTGTCTCTCAGGCTGTGTACTCACATGTCTTCTTAATCTTCTCCACCAGGTGGGGTGAGAGAGGGAGATCCCTGTGGGCCTTTGTTGGGGCTGACGATCATCGTTGAGCCGCGTCCTGGTGTCTGGTCTGGCTGGTGGGCGGGGTCGTCACTCTGTCTGTGTACTCACATGTCTTCTTAATCTTCTCCACAAGGTGGGGTGAGAGAGGGAGATCCCTGTGGGCCTTTGTTGAGGCTGACGATCATCGTTGATTCATGCCCTGGTGTCCGGTGTGGCTGGCTCCCTGCTGTTCTTCTTTTCCCCGTGAGATGTTGGAAAAGAATGTTTGAAGCAAAGTGTGGGATTATAGGGAGGATTAAAAAGATATAGGCTGATGAAAATTAAAGAAACAAGTTGAGGTGTGGCATGGGGCCATCATAGAGGTTAAATTAAGTGATAAGATCAGGTTTAGGAATAGTGTATAGTTTATTACAGGTGAAAAGAATGGGGGTTTGGAGATGGTTAAGATGTGGTATAGGACAGTCAGAGAGGTTAAGTTAAGTAATAAGATCAGGATGAGGGATAATTGTAGAGGACAAGATCAAATGTAAGAAAAAAGAGGGTTAAGATGTGGCAAGGTAGTCAGAGTGGTTAAGTTAAGTAAAAGATCAAGGTTAGGGTTAGGGTTAGGGTTAGGGTTAGGTAGTATGAATTTATCACGGTGACCCCCCCCGTGCAGTCCGACGACCACACGGTTAAGGAGAGCCAGAGGCAAGGGTTAGGGTTAGGGTTAGGGTTAGGGTTAGGGTTAGGTAAAGAGAATATATCTCGATGACTCTCCCCATGCAGTCCGACGACTACACAGTTGAAAGAGAGCCAAAGGCAAGGCACTGGCCGGCGCATGTCACTCGGGGCACCCCTTACTGTGTACCATAGGCCAAACATCTCAGAAGAAAGGGGAGAGAGAGAGAGAGAGAGAGAGAGAAGGCAAATGGACAAGGGATACATCCCATAGGTTGGTGAGAGACAGCTTCATCCTTCCCGGAAGTTAAGGGTTGGCTCTTCCCGAGACATCAGAAGCTCTACTTTGAAGTTGTCTCGTAGGTCATAGTGACTCTTATTTTGAAGTCGTCCAGTAGTCTGATCGTCTTCTATGTCATATTTAGACTTTGTCCTGAGAAAACTCAAGTTCCATAAATTATGTTAAAATCGTATGCCATGACTAGCCTTATGTTGGGCTGGGAGCCTTGTTGTAAAGTTTAAGTTGAATTCCTGGCTAGGCAATACGATTGTTATCCTATGGAGAATTTCAGGACACATCATCAGTAGTGCACCTCAGGATCATAGGGTGTTTCATCCTTTTAAGCTCTAGACACCCTCACCACGAGGCAGGCCACCGGTGGTCGATCAGTCCCCGGCGTGTGTCCCATCATCAATTGGTTGTTTAGGGAATAGGATTATTCTATAGCCAGTTCTCACATTTGGAGGTTATTCACCCTATTTGGAGACCGTGAGGCCCTAGAGTGAGTAAGCTGGCAGGTGTTAAACACATTAGTTTTGTTGTCCATCTATGACATTGGCTGGTCAGCCATAGTCGACTGGTCAAGGTCTGGGTTAAGGTCAGGTCCAGGGTTAGCCTGATTAGCTTAGGTCAACTGATTAAGGTCTGGGTTACCGTTAGTTCCAGGCTTGGGTTGCTGGTGATGGTTGACTGTGTTTCATCCTCTTTTCCATTAGGGTCCTGCATCCAAAATGAAAGCTCCGGAGTCGAGGATCCATGTTGGTGATGTGTCCGTAGGTGAAGGATAGAGGAGAGGAGAGAGGAGGAGAGGATACGCAGGTATGGGAAGCGGGAGATGTGTCTGCATCGTCAACCGCAACCTTTGCCGGTCTAGGCTACCCTGCGCCCTCCACCCCTCACTCCCCCCGAGGGGGGAGAAGAGGGGGGGAGGGGTGGTGAGAGGTAAAGGATAGAGGAGAGGAGGTGAGAAAATGAGAGTGGAGGACTGGTAGGTGTTTAGCACATTAGCTTTAGTGTCAGTGAATGATATTGGCCTGTTAGCCATATTCGACCTGTTAAGGTTGGATTAAGGTTAGGTCGAAGGTTAGCTGATCAGCTGTAGTCGATTGGTTAAGGTTTGGTTTGAGGTTATTAGTGATGGTTGACTGTGTTTCATCCTCCTTTCCATTAGGGGTCTCCATCCAGAATGAAAGATCATTTCTCCATTACATTAGTTGATACATGTTCCCTTGATGATGCTTTAATGGTGGGTGAAGGATCCATATCCCTGTTGGTCAAGGTCGAACCTAAATTCATGACATAACAAACTTATACTCTATTTACTTACCCATTGTTGAGGAGTGAAGAGAAGTGGAGTTAATTGACCTTGTGATGTTGTGGAAGATGCAGTAGTGTTGGAGCAGGTGGAGGATCCAAACATCCCCGTCAATGGTCATCCGATCCGAAGGCAGGAGGAATGGAGAGCTGTAGAGTCATCCGTTAGCACGGCCCCGTGGTCGTGTGTCCAGTGCTGTACTCGATGATGGATCCCAGCATCACAGGTCGAAGGCCGTATTTGGTTGCTGTCAAACTTGTGTTAATCTTCTAGCCCAGTGGTCAAATAAAGTTGTTTGTACCAGTCATCACATCTATTGTATTATATCATTCTATCCTCATAGTTATAGATTAACTGTTAATATTGTCCATCTATGATAAGGGTATAACCACTATGTTAAACCATTAGCATGTCTGTTTGGTTCAATTAGCCATAGAGGCTAGCTTAGGCTAACTAACTACTTTTTGGATATAAATATCCCTATAAGGTGACAATTTGGTAACCCAGTCTTATAATAAGTCAATAGGATTAAGTCAATAGAATAAGATCAATAAGATTCCAAAATGATTACATATAATGTCTCTGCTACTCCTTACCTGTCAATGGAGTCACACGTGGGGTTTAATCTTTAAAGTGGCTGTCTAAAATGGTCGCCAGCATGCTTGATTGTGTCACTCTAACTCTATGGTGGCCTAAAAGTTAACCATTAACATTAGCAAATCGCTGCTGCCACCTGCTGGCGAAAAGAGATATGATCCCCAGAATTGCTACAGGTTGAACCAGGAATGTTTTCCCATACTATACAATATAATGAGAGTAATGAGAATGACAAGCATAGGAATAAAATTATTAATCATGTAAAGATATCTATAAAATATAATATAATATAATACAACAATGCTATGAATCTGACTGTGAGAAATAGAGTCGTGGAGGGCTGTAGAGCGAGGAAAGAGGTGTAGATATAGTCCCAGAGTCCCTCGAAGAAGATGTTTTGAATCCAGGATCCATCCATTCATCTTTGTTGGTCCAAATGGGCAATCTATGCTGTGATAGGAGTTGGGTGAAAGAACCTAGTCACCAGAGGTCAAAGGTCACACATAAGACACTGAAATCCCATACCTTGGTCAAGGTTTGTGTTGAGGTCTGGTTAGGGTTCGTTGATCAGTTGTAATCGAGAGGTTAAGGTTTGGGTTAAGGTTTGGTCCAGGGTTAGCTGATTAGCTTAAGTCGACTGGTTAAGGTGAGGTGTGTGTTGAGGTGAGGTCCAGGCTTAGCTTGTTAGTGATGGTTGACTGTGTTTCCTCCACTTTTTCCATTGGGGTGCTCCATCCAGAATGAAAGATGCTTTTCCATTAGTTGGTTGATGCCTGTTCCCTCGATGATGCTTTGATGGTGGGTGAAGGATCCGTATCACCGTAGGTCAAGGGTCGAACCTAAATTTATGACATAACAAGCTTAAACTCTATATACTTACCCATTGTTGAGGAGTGAGGAGAAGTGAGTGGGCAATCCGTGCTGCGATAGGGAGTGGGTGAAAGACCCTCGTCACAGGTCAAAGGTCATCCATATGAGGCAGACATCCAATACATCGGTTGAGGCTTATGTTGATATCAGGTTAGGGTTGTTGATCAGTTGTAGTCGAGAGGTTAAGGTTTGGGTTAAGGTTTGGTCCAGGGTTAGCTGATTAGCTTAAGTCGACTGGTTAAGGTGAGGTGTGGGTTGAGGTGAGGTCCAGGCTTAGCTTGTTAGTGATGGTTGACTGTGTTTCCTCCACTTTTTCCATTGGGGTCCTCCATCCAGAATGAGAGATGCTTTTCCATTGGTTGGTTGATGCCTGTTCCCTCGATGATGCTTTGATGGTGGGTGAAGAATCCAATCCATTGATTTGAGGGGGTGAGTCTTCACCCCGGTCGAGGAAGGTGGGGAGGGGGAGAGAGAGAGAGAGATATAGATAGATAGGGTTAGGGTTAGGGTTAGGGTTAGGGTTAGGGTTAGGGTTAGGGAGTGAATAGTAAGCTAACCCATGGTCCTCCCCGCTTTGGCCGCCGCCTCCGCAGTTTGGTGTAGAGGGCCACCGGCAGGGCACTCGCCATCACACCCCAGAGATTCCCCACTAAATAACCCATCTACCCATACAAGGTAGAAGATGGTTAAGGTCAGAGCAAAGAACCAGGCCAGGCTATAACTAAAACGCCCCTTTCGACTTAAGGTGAGCCGAGCTCCCAACTCTTAAGGTGAGGTAAGGATGCCCACCTCCCCCCAATGACCTAAATGCCCCATTCGCCCTCTCTCTCCCAGCCTCTCAGGTGAGACAAATAATCTAACCCATTCGACTTAAGGTGAGCCGAGCTCCCAACTCTTAAGGTGAGGTAAGGATGCCCACCACCCCCCAATAACCTAAACGCCCCATCCGGTTTAAGGTGAGCCGAGCTCCCAACTCTTAAGGTGAGGTGAAACCCCAGCACGCCCACCCCCCCCTCTCTCTCCCAGTCTCCCCAGTGAGACAGATAACCTAAATGCCCCATTGCGTTTTAAGGTGAGCCGAGCTCCCAACCTTAAGGTGAGGAAAAGATCCGGCAAGCCCACCACCCCCTCTCTCCCAGTCTCCCCAGTGAGACAGATAACCTAAGTGCCCCATTCAGCCTTAAGGTGAGCCGAGCCCCCCCACCTTTAGACCAGGTATGGATCCTCCAATGAAGCTCGGTTAAGGTGAGCCAGGCTCCCAACCTTAAGGTGAGGAACAGATCCGGCAAGCCCACCACCCCCTCTCTCCCAGTCTCCCCAGTGAGACAGATAACCTAAGTGCCCCATTCAGCCCTAAGGTGAGCCGAGCCCCCCCACCTTTAGACCAGGTATGGATCCTCCAATGAAGCTCGGTTAAGGTGAGCCAGGCTCCCAACCCTAAGGTGAGGAACAGATCCGGCAAGCCCACCACCCCCTCTCTCCCAGTCTCCCCAGTGAGACAGATAACCTAAATGCCCCATTGCGTTTTAAGGTGAGCCGAGCTCCCAACCTTAAGGTGAGAAAAAGATCCGGCAAGCCCACCACCCCCTCTCTCCCAGTCTCCCCAGTGAGACAGATAACCTAAATGCCCCATTGCGTTTTAAGGTGAGCCGAGCTCCCAACCTTAAGGTGAGAAAAAGATCCGGCAAGCCCACCACCCCCTCTCTCCCAGTCTCCCCAGTGAGACAGATAATCTACATGCCCCATTCAGCCTTAAGGTGAGCCGAGCCCCCCCACCTTTAGACCAGGTACGGATCCTAAAATGAAGCTCGGTTAAGGTGAGCCGGGCTCCCAACTCTTAAGGTGAGGTAAGGATGCCCACCACCCCCCAAATAACCTAAATACCCCATCCGGTTTAAGGTGAGCCGAGCTCCCAACTCTTAAGGTGAGGTGAAGCCCCAGCACGCCCAACCCCCCTCTCTCCCCCAGTCTCCCCAGTGAGAGGGTTAGGGTTAGGGTTAGGGTTAGGTTAAGGGGCTATTTACCACTCGGGACCAAGTTTAAAAGTCGCCTAACTCGGGCTACGAGGTGGGCGTCCTATTGGGACCTGCTTTGGGTGATAGCTTAGGCCCCCCTCTACATGTGTACTAAGTTTGGCGCCCCTAGCGGACTTCCTCGGTACTGCAATGGCGATTTGAAAAGTTCAAAGTGTCATAACTTCCGGAATCCGGTGGGCGTCCCTATCAGGAGTTGGTTGTGCGTGTTTAGTCCCGAGGCCCTGTAACACGTGTACCGAGTTTGGGCAAATCGGTCCAGTTGAAACCGAAATTAAATGCCTAGTCCGAAGTGAGTTTTGAGGCCCACCAAATTGTTTC